>BSAI01000101.1:28483309-28588588 GCA_036245035.1 Adrianichthys oophorus
AGAACACACACACACACACACACACACACACACACACACACACACACACACACACTCACCTCTCTGCTCGATGCTGAGTTGCACTGAAGTGCGAACTGTCCCAACAGGGCTGACAGCCTGACACTCATACTGGCCCTCGTCGTGGGCTGCAATCCGAGTGATGCGCAGCGTCCCGGACGACAGGATGACATGACGATGGTCCAAAGGCAGGGGGCTTCCACCTCGAGTCCAGGCAATTACTGGCTGTGGGTAACCGTTTGCCTCACAAGGGAACTCGACTGTGTGACTCTCGAGGACGGTCTGGTCCTGTGGCGTGACTGTGAACTGTGGTGTGGCTGCATGACAAATGCAGATGACTTTTATGCATGTATGCACCTAACCCAAACCAAATGCAATCCTAACCTGCTGCAACTTGTCATGTTGCCTGCCTTTCTGAAGGAGTAAATCTATCTTTTAGTTTGGTAATGCTGCCCTCTGCCTTACCTTGGACAATGATGAACGCTGTTGCATGTATTGTGTCCACATTATTAGAAGCGAAACACGTGTACTGCCCTCCATCAGTTTGGAGCACATTCTGGATATAAAGTCCACCAGAGGTAGTAATTGTGATGCGGGGATCGTTTGGCAGTGGAGTGTGGTCTCCTTTGGTCCAGGACACTCTTGGCTGTGGCTGACCTGTAGCACTGCACTCTAAGGTCACACTCTCCCCAACCAGAACCTCTGTGTTCTGGGGCTGAATTACAAAACTAGGACGAGCTGGAGGAACACAGAGAGAAAAAGTTCAAGTGAATAGATTGAGATTACTGAGGTAATAATAATCAAGATTTCTTCTCCAAATATCTTCTTCAGTATCAGGTGAGAAACGATCACCCGCAGACTTAATGACTCCATTTGGAAGGAAAGACATTTGAAATACCAACTGAGGCTCACAAACGTAAAAAAAAAACAGTTTCTTTTTTTGTAACTCATAAAACTGTTGATGGAAATCCAAAACCTTGTTTGTTTGCTGGTAAGAACTCTGTGACCTTATTTGGTCTGTGATTTCAGTGGAATCAGGAAATATGTTCAAGTGAGGAATTTGTTTGTTACATCCTCACACAGACAGGAAGTGAATCAGCTCTTAATATGGTTGATAACCCCGGTCTTTACCGAAGCGCCACAATTGAGGAGTGAGAGACTTAAGGGGGATGGCATCAAAAGCAGACAATGGAAGGTTAGATTGAAAAGAGCAAAGCTCCAGATTGAATGCAGTCACTCACTGGGGGCTCCGAAGTATCGCAGTGTGACCTGTGAGGTCTTGACCTCCCCAGCTACATTTTTGGCCATGCACTGGTAGACTCCCTGATCCGTCTCTCTGGTGTCTTGGATCATTAGCGTGCCATCCTCCAGGAGGTTCAGACGACTGTCATCCCGCATATTTAAAGCATTGCTGCAAGCAAAAATGCAATAAGGAACCAACCATTTCAGCTAGTGGCACAAACATTTGTAAAACCTTTCCCTGTGCTGTGTTGTTTTAATAGTTGTTAAATAAACAAAGTGTGATTTTTCATAAAACTAATGTTTTGCTGTAGGTTTACATAGTTCCTTCGCTCACAAATGAAGGCCACGTTTTCATGTAGACTTAAGGCGCATTCACACCGGACGTGATTCCCGCGGCCCGCCTCTTTCTCGCCGCGTGACAAATTCGCTGCTCGTCGCATGGCGTTTGTCCTGCACCTGTAAAACTACCACCCCAGACGTAACCTGGTTCGAACCTCAATATTACTATATTTTACTTTTTAAATACATATTTGCATTTTACTAAAAATAAAGAATACATAATTTTTAAAAATAAATTTCTATGAACACCTCTTTAAAACCAACACGAACATTTTAACTAAAGTTTCATAGACTACATTTATTAGTGTTAACTATGTATTACTTAAAAAAAAACTCACAGCTGTAAAATATACATTCCAATAACGTTTTTAATTCCCTGATGTTTTAATTAATATTCATAGTAATGTGTGTTAAGTAATTTAGTGGAAAAAAGATTCAACGAACTAAGAAAGCCGGGTGTGGGATTCGAACCCGGGATTCTTTCGATAACAAAAATTACAATGCACGTGGAGTAACCACATTCACCACGAGAGCCCTACAGTGACAGGAAGGTTTCAGGAAACTGCGCCGTCTCGAAAGGAATACATCAGTTTAAGAAAATGAATGGCAGTTCAGGAGATCTGATCCACATAATTGGATGTGCATTCTACCCGCCGTCACTGAAACCGTCACGTTCCCAAAGTTGAGTCCCTGATTGATTGACACAGACGATCTCCCCAGAGTTTAATTTTTTTTTACTCTGGCTCGCTGCGCTTGCCGCTCAATTCGTGCTACAGAACCTTAATTTTTTTTGAGGAAGCGATCTAAACCAAAAAAATAATGAGAATAAATAAAACTAAAAATAATAGAATATTTATTTTTTGTAAGTGACCATGTTATAAGCGGGATAGTGCCGGACAAAGTGTATACTTTTGTCAGAAATTGAGGCACGCCGTGGAAGCCTGAACCGCCCGATGCAAGCGGAAGACAGTCGCTTCTGACGTGTGATTAATTTGCGTTAAAGAATATGAATGTGTTATTTTTTTTAATTAATCACGTGCGTTAAGGCTTTAACGCTGACAGCTCTAAATATATGTACAGTGTGTTGATTTTCAATCAAATTTAAAGCATTCTTTCATCCAGATTCCACGTTATCTCCCTCTTCTATGAGGTGGACTGCCAAAACACGCCAGGCCGCCCTTCCGTCACATTCTAGAACCATTTGTGTTCAAAATTGTCTGACCATTCTGGTCTGAGGTGGCACTGTATGGGGGACAAGACTGTTTCGTACTCGTTCCTGAGCCAGATGATCTGTGGTTTTGGGTTTCCTTCTGCTCTGCAGGTGAAGTAGACGGTGTTTCCTGAAGTAACGTCGACATCTCGGGGCTCTGAGGTAATTCTAGGCACCTCTGGAAGAAAGAATCAGATGAGAACCAAACTGTAATACCGGAACAGTTATGTATTTCCACATGCAAGGTTAAAAACTCGCTGATCAAATTTGACCAAGACAACCATTGTTATGCTCAGAGGCAGATGAATGGTAACATAACTTGTAGTTTCATCCCATTTCCTTCAAAGTGCAACAAACAGGAAGCATTCACGCTTTCGCTTCTTCTCAGGGTTAAACTTGTTGAACAAGCGAGTGACCACATGATCCATTACGGTCTTCATTTTCCTCGTCTGAGCTGGTACCTGGCTCTTAACTGTACGGCTGCATAGCTCTGATATTGATTGCAGTTTTATTTGCTACACTAATGTTAGCTTAGACTTGTGAGGTGCTATAAGCTAGCGGTAGAGGGTGTAAACAAAAGAATGCTGGGAAATTAGCCGAAGCTTACTTCTGTGCCAAGAGTCCTGCAAACAACTCAGAGGTGAATTTCAAATGAACTGCTGTTTTGCAGAAAATGTCTTAAAAAACAACAAAGGCCTTTTGATAATGGCTAAAAACTGCAGAACTGTACTGAGAGCGATTGTACAATAGAAAAAATATATAGCTGAGTCAGACTCTAAGCATATTTTGTGGCAGATATGATTTGCCTGGCATTCCAAAAAGCAGACAGCTGGAGTATGGTTGGTTATATTGGGAAGGAATGGCTATGTTCGTGCCATTAAATAGCTGCTGAGATTCAATTACAGAAAAGTTATTATCAGCTGCTGGTGTGCTTGTCTGCCAGACTTGGACTGTGTGTTACAGACGTCCTGGAAGACAGGAAGAGCAAAGGTGTACTACAGTGAGACACAGCTTCCAAGTGACTAGTTTGTCTTTTTTTCGGACATGCATTTTTAAAGCAGTCTTCTTCCACTGCACACATCCGTTTCTGTTTGGGTTACCGACTAAGTTGCATTTCAGTTAATAGACTGCACCCAGAATATCGCTGGTTTACATAGATCAAACATTTTCAAAGTATATTCATTCTCACCTGAAGGGAGCACACATTCTTCTGTATAATTCATTCACGCTCCATATCTGTTAAACACATTTTGTTCTAGGTTATCAAAACTGGGTAAGCTGCTGGTTTGGACAGTGTTGCTCCTCAAGTCTCACAGTCAAAAGAGTCACTTTTGGAAGCAGTGTCATTGTATAAACATGAGCCACCCAACTGGGAAGAGCCATCTTTCCACTTTTAGACAGAGCAGGGAAATACACATTGTTTAAAATACATTTCTTTATTTTTATCTCTATTTAGTTGCCTTGCATTTGACAACGTTTCCACTGAAAGACCAAGTCTTATGTTTGTAAGCTTCCCTACAATGATGCCAAGCACGCAGATGGTGGAGTCAAAGACAGGTGACTAAAATAAATTCAGGATTTCATAGCTACAGGGTAGGCGTGAAGCCTACATGTTTACAAAAAGAATGATGACAGATCTCTCAGCAGGCAGGCTTTAGCTTGCCTTCAACCCTGGCGTTGATGCTGAGTCTTAAATCTTTGTTAGTCACAGTCAGACAGATTTTCTGACTCGTTTTCACAAAAGCACAGACTGAACCAGGCACCCTGCATCTGAACTGGGCCCTGCTGAGAAGCAGTACACCAGATTTGTTGCCAGTCTGTCTCAAAACAATAACTCATATTTCATAAAAAATGTGTTTTTTTTTAGTGAGCCAAAGGTCACATATTATCATATTTGTGGATATAGTTTACTCTGAAAGGCTTAACAATAGCATGATATAAAAGTTTAGTACTTGAAACCAATGCAAAATTCAGATTATTTAGATGAGGCCAACCAGACAACTTCTAAGAGACTGAATGAGACGTTGCTTCTGGTCAGACAACAAGGAGTCACGGCTCTTTGACGATCAATTTTCTCAGATCTCTCAGACTGCAATAGCCCCAGCTGTGTGTTGGAGGACAGGAAGCGTTGGGTGCATGCAGACCTCAGACAAAGAGAAAATGCTCCTGTGTGAACATCTGTGTGGGAGTGAATGCACAAGGTAGGATGACTAAGCAAGTCTGCGCCTGGCAGGAAGTAAAGACAAAGACTCTGTGGCACATTATAGATGCAACACATGAAAAACAAGCCAGTTTTATACGGATTATTTACACTAGTGCTGTCATGTGTGATTAATTCATCATGACCTGTGATTAACTAATCGAATCGATCGATTTTAATCACAGTTATTGTTAACCTCATAGTTGCTGTGAAAAGCCTAATTTTGACATAGTGGTGCAGTAAAAAAAAAATCAAAATACAACTAATAACGTTTTTTATTATAACAGACGTGCAACCTTTACTTTTATGCCACCGATGTTTGTTTTTTCCCCCCAATCGCAAACATTTAGGAAAAACAAACAAAAAACAAACATCCGATCCAGTTAGCTGTAATTTAAAAACACTAACACTTTTCTGAATGATCCAAAAAAGTTCCTTATTGATACCATATTGCAAATGTAGCCATAAGCTACATTATTCCACATTTTACCACAACAGCAAGGCAGCAGACACAACATGAGTGACTTTATAGTTTCCTTTAACCTGTTTGGTGAATTTGATCATTTTAAAGAGAGAAGAGAATATAAGAAGGAGGAGATGAGACACCGCAGGAATTGAACTATTTAGACTTTGGACTTTGTTTCTTTAAAAGAAACTTTTGATTTATTTTCTGAACAAAAACGCGCCTTAAGAGGTGAACATTCCCTCGGAAATGACGCTTTGTTTAACTTCTCATGACCATCACGTTCCTCAGGGAGGAAAAAGCAAAAGCATAGTGAGGTCGGTCTGGATGCTGAAGCTGTTAGTATGACAACCTGGTGCACATTATTTGTAATAGTTCGCTTTATGTGAAAAATTATTTAAACTTTAAAACATAACATGAGTGAAGTATTAACAATAAATTCCATTTATCTCTTTGTAAATAACCATGGTATAAGCAGAGTAACGCCCTTCTAGGTGTGCATTATCAGACGTAAACGGACCTAACAGAAGCATGGAATTCAATGCGATTAAAAAAAAAAAAAAAAAACATAATAAAATGTCTGTAATTCATTTAACGCAATTAACGCAATAATTTGACACCCCTAATTTATGCTTTGTTTTCTCATACATGAGTGGTCCTCTCAGTGTGAGAAGGTAAGTACATGTAAAAGCCAGTCAGTGTTTCTTTTTAATTATAGATTGTGAATGTTTCCATAACAAGTGCTCCATTGTCCCACCGAGCTGAATCTGTGAATATTGCAGCAAATTCCCCAGAGATAATGTCATGGCATAATGTTATGTCCCGACACGTGGCCTTGGTGGGAACAAGCTAAACCTTTAGACAGCAAACAGCTGCAAACAGAATTTACGGCCAGAGGTTTTCTATTAAAACTAGTGCTGTCATGCGGTTATTATTTTTTTTGTGCGATTAATGAATTATGACCTGTAATTAATTAATGAATTTTAATCTAACCTAATAATTGTTGTAAAAAGTCTCATTTTGAGGAAGTTTCATTCAAATTTGTGACATTGTGGCAGAGTAAAACATCAAAATACGACTAAAAAAGTTGCTTTATAAAGTTTTTTTTTTTTTTTTATAACAGACTTAACCTTTACTTTTACACTACCAAGGGGGTTTTTCCTGTATACGAAATATAATAGCTGTGACATTCTTATGGGTTAGTTCTGTTAAGAACTACAAAGTCACACATCGACAATGTCACAGCAGCAATGCTCCAACGTGCACTGACAGCAATGTAAGAAGCTTTGTTAGCCAAGATCAAATACAACGTTCATGCAAGTAAACAGTTGGACCTTTTTTAAAATATTTGAAAACATGACAATAGTTATTCTAAATTAAAAAAAAAAAAAGAACATGCTAATTTGTCTGTAATTAATTGTGATTAATGCGATGATTTGACACCTCTAATCAAAACATGAGAAAAATCACCAATTAAGTAATAAGCAATCATCCAAAATACATTGAAAAATAAGGTTTTCTGTCAGTACCACAGTTGAGCTCCTCAGCAGTGAGTGTAGCTACGGAGCGGCCCTGTAGCCGGCTGGGATAGTCGCAGGTGGCTGCAGCCTGGGCGTTGCCAGACTCTGCAAAAAGCTTTAGCAGGTCAGCCAGCCACAGCAGCTCGCAGTTGCAGGTTAAGGCATTGGAATCCAGCCGCCTGCACATAAACACAACACAAAAGAGTTACTAAGAAGAAAAGGAAGAACGTGAACCCAGCTTAACTCCCCCTGACTTGCATACATCTTTAGGATTCATTACGGTGCTCCCTCGTTTGTCGCAGGTATAATGCTTTAAAAATAACCGCAATAGGTGAAAACCACAAAGTAGACTTGCAGATGTTAGGTTGTAAAACTCCTCACGGCACACTTTTATCAGACAGACGTGAGCATTTTTACACTTTTCTCTCCTTTTTAAGCTCTCAGACAGAGGACATTGATTGACAAGGTCAACGGCCAATTAGGATGCAGAACACGGTGGGCTTTTATAAGAAAATAAAAGCATGCAAAACTGCACTTTTCAAAAATCTGACCGTAAAATGTGTTGTGAGGGAGCACTGTTTATCAATCATTGGAGGAATTTGAAAATACTTTGTCTATGAAGTAAAAGAGAAGTAAGCACTTGGAGGAAATAGGAGAAACTTACAGTCTCTTCATGGCGTTCAGATGAGAAAATGTTCCAGGAACGAGCTGTGTTATTCTGTTGTTGTGCAAAAACCTAAGTTAAAGAGGAGAGAAACAGGTTTATTTAAAACAATGATAAGAAAAATGTGTTTTGGGTGTTGTTTACATGTAACAAACTGTAGACATTTTGAGCAGGAAGAATCTGGAAATATGCTGACTTTACTTCAGACAAGTCTAAAAACAGCACAGCACCTGAAAAATAGCCCATTTTGAATTCTGTGTAGAAAATTTACACCAAGTTCTGCTGGTTTGAACCATAATAAACTAATAATCTGATAGTTTTGTCACACTCATTTTATTCAAATGTCAGACATGTTTTTTTACTGTTACAGCTGTCTTTTAAGGCTGACAAACATTTCTTAATTTGAAGCCAAGCCCCATAAGTAAAATTGAATTGATTTGGTAGAGATGTATGGGAAGCATCCTTTTCCAAACATGGAAATGCCAACTAGTTGAAAACTGATCATGGAGGAGAAATGAATAACTGTGGTTTGTGTCCGGCTGGAATTCTGACACCAAATCTTTCATCGATTGAAATAGATCTGTGAAAGAAAAAGCCTGAAGTAAGATTTACCAGATTAGTACGGCTTTTCACACCAAGCTTCTTCCAACTAAGAGTAGATCCACTTGTATTAGGTATAACAGACCCGTGTGAGCAGCATATGCTAAAGGAGCGTTCAAGAATGCCAGTTTAGCGCCTTATTGAACGCAGCACACATGCCCGGTGTGAACGTAGCTTATGAAGCTTCACAAAAATGTTGTGTTGAACAGGGTTCTGGTGTTGAAATAGTTTTAGTTGAACTTGTTCTTGTCAAAACAATGAACAAAGTTCATAATTTAGACTGGAGTTTTCTCGTCAGTTTGCTGATTTCATTTTGGAAAAACATTTAGGAATTTTTCTACCAAGACAGATCCAAATGGGCCAAATGTTTTGTAAAGACAATGAAATGGTACATTCAGATCAAGCTAAAACCCAGATTGAGGTCAGTAAGCATGAGTTCTTGTAAGTCTGATAAAAGATGAGGCTGCACCTACAGTCGTTCCAACTTTGGTAAATGGGTGAATGACTCTGGCTCCAAGGACTCGATGTTGTTGAAGTGCAGATACCTGGAGAAAAGCAACATGAAGGCACAACTGTGTGAGATCTGGATTCAACACGCAAGAGTAATTTGCATAACTTAAGTAACACAATGCACACCTTTTCTGCATGAATGGAGACACATGAGATGAATTAACAAACAATGCAATATTTATCATTTATACACATACAGGTGTACAATTTAAAACAAAACAACAAGTCAATGGTATAAGGATGCAGTTGCAACAATTACGTTATGCAAAATTAACAAACATACATTTTTTTTTCAGTTATTATATGCTATTCGGGGTGTTAACTGAACCCAGATGACATTTTTGAACTGAAGGCTACTTGTCCATAATTTTTATCTTGATTGCCTCGCCATAGAAAATATTCAATTTATTAATCAAGAGGAAGCTGTTACACTTCTGGACACTGAAAGACAGCAGGGCTCTCATCTCCCAAATGCATCTGGTTCTGGAAAAACATTGCATCTCAGATGCCAAATTCTGCCTCCGTGAAAAAAAGTGCGGCTTTAAGCTGGTCCGTGGCCTAAAAAAGGTTTGGGATCACTGCTTTAATGGACATAGAAAGCGCTCAGACGATATACAGGGCAAAGAAACCAAATCAAAACTATTAGAGCTGCCTGTAAGTTACCTTTGCAGTGTTTTCACACAAATTAGTAATAGTAACTGGATTAATGGATATAAAACAATAAAATGTGGATATTGGAAAGCATCCACACATATTTCAGTTAACTCCCATAATTCTCTGTACAAAGACAATGTAACTGGAAACATATAAAGTGGGAAAATAAAATGATTTGTCGGTCCCAAATTCTGCAAATTGTCCCCCTTAAAAAGCTGAATTTGGTCTGTCATGTTTATCGTAGAAACACTTCAACTGTAGACAGAATTAAAAAAAAAATCCAGAACATGACTTTGCCTTACTTTTAAAGAACTTATTTGTATAATGGTGCAGAAAACAACTATGTATCTACTACAATCAATCAGGAATTCTGTCATTACAGACCTGTTACTTTTTCTTTAAGAAGCACTTCTGTCCTCCACTGGTTACCTGTATAACCTGTTATCTGTAGAAAAGACACCTGTCAACAACCTCAAACAGCCAGACTGTAACCTCTCCACCATGGCCAAGACCAAAGAGCTGTCAAAGGACACCAGGGTCAAGATTGTAGGCCTGAACAAGACTGGGATGAATTAATAAACAATAAGCAATCTCCCTCCACCTGTACATCCATGATAGATCTCACCTGGTGGGATACAAATGATCTTGAGAACTGTGAGGAAACAACCAAGATCTACACAGGAGGAACTGGTCAATGTTCTAAAGAGAGCTGGGACCACAGTAGCAAAAGGTGACTATAGTGACACAGGACAATGTCATGGATTCAAATCCTGCAGAGCTCAAAAGGTCCCCCTTCTTTTGTCAGCACATGTTCAGGCCCATCTAAAGCTCTCTAGAGACAATATGGATGATCTAGACAAAGATTAAGAGAACGCCATGCGGACAGATAAGAGTAAAATAGAACTCTTTGGTGTAAAAGCAACTTTGCTGCATTTGGAGGAGGAAAAATACAGAGTTACATCATCCATCCATCCATCCATTTTCTTCCGCTTATCCGGGACCGGGTCGCGGGGGCAGCAGTCAAAGTAAAGATGCCCAGACTTCCCGCTCCCCAGCCACTTCCTCCAGCTCCTCTGGGGGGACCCCGAGTCGTTCCCAGGCCAGCCGAGAGACGTAGTCTCTCCAGCGTGTCCTGGGTCTTCCCCGGGGCCTCCTCCCAGTGGGACATGCCTGGAACACCTCCCTAGGGAGGCGTCCAGGGGGCATCCGAATTAAATGCCCGAGCCACCTCAACTGGCTCCTCTCGATTTGGAGGAGAAGCGGCTCTACTCCGAGTTCCTCCCGGGTAACCGAGCTTCTCACCCTATCTCTAAGTGAGCGCCCAGCCACCCTACGGAGGAAGCTCATTTCAGCCGCCTGGATCCGGGACCTCGTTCTTTCGGTCATGACCCAGAGCTCATGACCATAGGTGAGTATTGGGGCGTAGATCGACCGGTAAATTGAGAGCCTTGCTTTCTGGCTTAGCTCTCTCTTCACCACGACGGACCGGTACAGCGACCGCATAACGGTGGACGCAGCACCAATCCGCCTGTCGATCTCACGCTCCGATCTTCCCTCACTCGTGAACAAGACCCCAAGATACTTAAACTCCTCCACTTGGGGAAGGAGCACTCCACCCACCCAGAGAGGGCAAACTACCTTTCTCCGGTCGAGAACCATGGCCTCAGACTTAGCGGTGCTGACCCTCATGCCAGCCGCTTCACACTTGGCTGCAAACCGTTCCAATGCATACTGGAGGTCCTGGTTCGATGAAGCCAACAAGACAACATCATCTGCAAAGAGCAGAGAGGAAATCCTGTGGTTCCCGAACCAGACCCCCTCCGGACCTTGGCTGCACCTAGAAATTCTGTCCATAAAAACTACGAAAAGAACCGGTGACAAAGGGCAGCCCTGCCGGAGTCCAACATGCACTGGGAACAGGTCTGACTTACTGCCAGCTATGCGGACCATGCTCCTGCTCTGGTCATACAGAGACCGGACAGCCCTGAGTAAGGCTCCCCGGACCCCATACTCCCAAAGTACCCTCCACAGGACACCACGGGGCACACGGTCGAACGCCTTCTCCAAATCCACAAAACACATGTGGACAGGATGAGCGAACTCCCACGAACCCTCCAGCACCCTGGACAGGGTGTAGAGCTGATCCACAGTTCCACGACCAGGGCGGAAACCGCATTGTTGTTCTTGGATCTGAGGTTCGACTATCGGCCGGACTCTCCTCTCCAGTACCCTGGCATAGACTTTCCCAGGGAGGCTGAGGAGTGTGATTCCCCGGTAGTTGGAACACACCCTCCGGTCCCCCTTCTTGAAAAGGGGAACCACCACCCCTGTCTGCCAGTCCAGTGGTACTGTTCCTGACTGCCACGCGATGCTGCAGAGACGCGTTAACCAAGACACTCCCACAGCATCCAGAGACTTGAGGTACTCAGGGCGGACCTCATCCACTCCCGGTGCCTTGCCACAGAGGAGCTTGTTAACTACCTCTGTGACTTCAGCTTGGGTAATGGACAGCCCCACCCCAAGGCTCTCAGCCTCTGCTTCCTCAAGAGAAGGCGTGTCAGCAGGATTGAGGAGATCCTCAAAGTATTCCTTCCACCGCCCGACAATGACCCCAGTCGAAGTCAGCAGCTCCCCACGTGCACTGAAAATGGTGCCTGCAGAAAGCTGCTTCCCCTTTCTGAGGCGCCGGACGGTTTGCCAGAACCTCTTCGAGGCCAACCAATAGTCCTTCTCCATGGCCTCACCGAACTCCTCCCAGGACCGAGTTTTTGCCTCTACTACAGCCTGAGCCGCAGCTCGCTTAGACTGCCGATACCTGTCAGCTGCCTCTGGAGTCCCACACGTCAGCCAGACCTGATAGGACTCCTTCTTCAGCTTGACGGCATCCCTTACTTCCGGTGTCCACCAACGGGTTCGGGGGTTGCCGCCACGACAGGCACCAGAGACCTTGCGACCACAGCTCCGAACAGCAGCAGAGACAATGGAGGTGGAGAACATGGTCCATTCAGACTCAATGTTACCAGCCTCCCTTGGTACCTGTTTGAAGTTCTCCCGGATGTGGGAGTTAAAGACTTCCCTGACGGAGGGCTCAGCCAGAAGTTCCCAGCAGACCCTCACACTACGTTTGGGTCTGCCGAGTCTTTCCGGCCTCCTTCCCCGCCATCGAATCCAACTCACCACCAGGTAGTGATCAGTGGACAGCTCTGCCCCTCTCTTTACCCGAGTGTCCAAGACACACGGCCGAAGGTCTCCTGAAACGACTACAAAGTCGATCATTGATCTCCTGCCGAGGGTGTCCTGATGCCACGTGTATTGATGGACACCCTTGTGCTCAAACATGGTGTTTGTTATGGACAAACTATGACTAGCACAGAAGTCCAACAACAAAACACCGCTCGGGTTCAGATCAGGGAAGCCGTTCCTACCAATCACCCCCCTCCAGGTGCTATTGTCGTTGCCCACGTGGGCATTGAAGTCACCCAGGAGGACAATGGAGTCCCCCGTTGGGGCACTTTCCAGTACCCCTCCGAGAGACACCAAGAAAGCTGGGTACTCTGAACTGCTGTTCGGCCCATAAGCCGAAACCACAGTCAGAGACCTGTCCCCCACCCGAAGGCGGAGGGACGCAACTCTCTCATCCACCGGGGTGAACTCCAACACTTGGCGGCTAAGCTGGGGGCTCACAAGTAAGCCCACCCCAGCCCGCCGCCTCTCACCATGTGCAACTCCAGAATGGTAGAGAGTCCAACCCCTCTCGAGAGACTGAGTTTCAGAGCCCAGACTGTGCGTAGAGGTGAGCCCAACTATATCTAGCCGGTACCTCTCAACCTCTCGCACAAGCTCAGGCTCCTTCCCTCCCAAAGAGGTGACGTTCCATGTCCCAAAAGCCAAGTTCCATGACCGGGGTTTAGGCCGCCGAGGCACTCGCCCTCGACTGCCACCCAAACCACATCGCACCGGCCCCTTCTGAGCTCTCCTGCAGGTGGTGGGCCCACTGGGGAGTGATCCCACATTGATCGTTCGGGTTTTACCCGACCGGGGCCCGTGGGAGGAGCCCCGGCCACCAGGCGCTCGCCTGCGAGCCCCAACCCCAGGCCTGGCTCCAGGGTGAGGCCCCGGTAACGCCAATCCAGGCGACGCAACTGGATCTATGAGAGTTACATCATGAGAACACTATATCTATCCACTGTGGAGCATGGAGGGGGAAACATCATGGTTTGGGGCAGCTTTTCTGCAAAGAAGAAAGAACGACTGATCCATATTAAGGAAAGAATGAATGGATCCATAGTGTGGTGAGATTTTGGACAAAAACCTTCTTCCATCAGTGACAACAGTAAAGATGAAACGTGCCTGATCTTCCAGTAGGACAAAAATCCCAAACACGTCGCCCTAGCAACAAACGAGTGGCTACACATAAAGCATTTCAAGGTTCTGGAGTGTCTAGCCCGTCTCTAGACCTCAATCCAATAGAGAATCTGTGAAGGCCGTAGAAAGTCTGTTGCCCAGCAACAGCCCCAAAACATCACAGCTATTGAGGAGATCTGCATGGAGGAATGGACCAAAACAGAAGCTACAGTGGTGAAGACCTACAGCGAACCTTTGACCTCTGTCATTGGCAACCAAGGTTACATTACAAAGTATTGTGGGAACTGTAGTTATTTACCAAATATGTGTTTTCTGCACATTAAAAAATATTTTGAGAATTCTTTAAAAAAAATCTAACTCTTTACATTCTGCGTTATAGCTAAAGTGTATATATGATGACAATTACAGACCTCTCTCATCTTTTTAAGTGGAACAAACTTGCAGAACTTGTTGTTGACACATACTTTTTACACCGATGTACTGACAGAAAAAAGTCTTGGAGAATCAAATTCAAGGACTGGCAGAATGGGGGTAACCAATAGCTCAGATGGCAGCCTGGTCACAAAGCTCTTCCAAAAATATTCCTCATAAACTGTGGCCATATTGACCATTTTTTACATTAGCATTACTGATTATTTGGAGGAGGGGGAATAAATGGTTATGATGATGATTTATCTAAAGTTATTCATCTTTTTTTAAGTCCAAAAACGGCAGACCTGCAGCTGTAATCAATATAACCTTTTTAATAATGTACAGCTGCTGATCACTGTTGTAATAAGGAGGTTCCCTCTTACAACATAAATTAACAATTACTAACATATTTTCATTTGCAAAGTATGTGTGTCAGGCAACTCCAGGCGGCGTCACAACTTACAGGAAGAAGCTGAGTTTCTTCTGACAGACTAAAGGAACACGAAGCAAGATGAATAGAAAGAGATCAATGACGAGCATCAGAGCAGAATTTGGTTTCTGCAGCAGCAGAACAGATGAAGGCAGAGCAGCTCAGCTTTAGAGCTGCACTGCTAGAAACTGAGCAAGGCCAAGTGCCAGGGTGCACATCCATCAGCCCGACCGTGCAGAAAAGAGGAGCAAATCAGCACACAAGGGTGGGTGCACACGTGGCATGCATTAGATCCACACAAAGAGGGAGAAAAGAATTAAGGTCGCACATACCAGTGTAGGGTCAACACAGTCATGTCGCAAGAACATGCTTTGTGCTTTTGCAACACAGGACTTGTGAGCGTGAAGGCCTCACAAAGTTGCAGGACTTTTCAGAGCAATTATTCAGGGGCAGCAGGGGTGCAGAGGGTTACAAATAAGTAGAAGTAAGAATGGTAAATAAAAGAAAAAAGTAATAAGGTAGGTCACTTACAGTTGCTCAAGAGAGACAAGCCCCTTAAATGCTTGTCTGTCTATTGATTGGATTTCATTCTTGTACAAATAGCTGAAAGATAAGATAACCAGCAGAGTTAGTGACACAGACCCTAAAACTAAATTCAGCTAAATGCTGCCTGCTTGTACTTTGAAGAGTGTAACACTAATCCCATTCAACATTGAAATATTCAGAATCAAGTGAAAACGTTTCAGAAATCACATCCCGTCAAGTGTGTTGTTTGTTTCCGATTGTCGTTGAATCCCATTGTCAAACATGCAGAGGCGCACAGAAAGGTTCCTTCTGTCATGTGCATGCCTTGCTTTCACGTCATCTGTCAGAGAAATATGATACTAGAAAAGCAATCGTTTCCTTCTATTGCTCAGCTCAACCAAAGCCTGCAGAAGAGGTTCTAGTCTCTGCACAGCTCAACTCCTGCCATCTATTCAAGTCTCTGAAAAGGGTTTCTGCTTTACTCCTAAAAAGATTTTGGCGAGAAAAAAACAAAACAAAGAAAGAAAACCCAAAACAGAAAAAACAGTAAGAAAATAAAGCATATACAAAAACTACGAAGTCATTTTCTATGTTAAAAGTTTGATTTGTAAGACTTTTAAAGACTTTATAAAACATAACTTATTGTCTATTTCACCAGAGGAGGAGAGAGCTCTAAATGTAAACATAACTTTAATTAGAAAAAGTACTGAAAACAATTTCAAAAAGAACTTTTTTACTATAATCTTACAATTAAAACAATTACTCCTAAAAATACCCAGTAAAAAAGCAAAACCCCCTTAAAAAAAACCACTAAATTTAGTCTTAAGGTGCTTACACACCAAACGCGATTTGCGCGGCGGAGGCAGCCAGTTTCAATGTAAAGTCAATGGTTTAGACAAACTGAGGTTCTGCGGCGCGAATTCAGCGGCAGGTGCAGCGAGCCAGAGTAAAAAAAATCTAAACTCTGGGGAGATCGCCACGTCTGTGTCAACTAATCAGGGACTCAACTTTGGGAACGGGACGGTTTCAGTGACAGGTCTGCAGATGAAAAATGGGCAAACCTGTATGAGGAATGCAGGCGACCTGCTAGAAATGTTGACATCGTAGGCATTCTGGTGAGCCTGGTGAGTGTTCGAGCACATTTTTCTACAGAAATGATGCAGGCGTCAGGTTGTTGTGAACACTTAAACACGTAACAGTAAGTGAAAGAAGGAGGTAAAACAGAAAATAAGATCAAAAACGTTCCGCTATCAAACTACAGTCCTGATCAGAAGCTTTTGTTGTGACTTTTCTCTGCTTTTTGGCTCCTGGTTTGAAGTTTACAGCGTCTTTCCGTCTTTTTGGTTGGGAAGTTTTTACTCTGCTCTGTAACAACGAGGTGAAAAATGACGACTGGATATACAAAACCAGAACACTCTGTTTTGTGTGTTCAATAAGTATGAATAATTATATGAATGCGTCTGTCTTCAATGTATCCACATGCCACAGGAGCATTTGTAACACTGTAAACAAATAATGTTTTCAAAATGAAAATGTGTTATTTTTTTTCACCCATTAACAAAATGTATTGAAAGAACAAAATCAATACCTCCTGTAACCCACTTTGCCTTCAAAACAGTTAAAATCGACACTAAAAAATGTCCCTGCAGCAGCTACCGAATCACAGGAAAGCATCGTGAACAGGAAGTGACCTCAGACTGCAATATTTACTGGAGTTTCAGTATGTGCGTGCAGATCAGTGTGCCTGCTTCTCCGTACGTGCGTTTGTGTTTGTGCATGCATTTGTATGGTTGATTCAGTGTGTGAATGTAGTGCTGTATGTATTTGGTGAAATGTTTGTATCTTCAAAGTTGCCTCATGTTCATGGCTTGACTTCATCTATTTTTTGTATTTTTGAAACGGTGTTAAAAACCTGCACACTTCACTCCTGGAGGTTTCATTGTCAACAGTATCTTAGCAGTAGCTGAAAAAAGTCAAACTTTGACATACCTTTGAAAAACACGTTGTACATGTGAAGGAAGCAGTGCATTTGCACTGCGGTCTACAGTAAAAAGAGATGAATAAACAGACGAGGATTCTCAGGATGTGGTGCCATGACCCAAGTTTGACTTGTTTATGGAGTTGGACACAGACACAGCCGTATGTATGCTTTAAGAACAAAAGAGACGACAAGGGGCGGATGTTCCTGTGGTCCAGAGGAAGTGAAGATGTAAGATGGGGAATGCAGGCCCCACCGGCACAACTTCAGTGACTCATGCACTGGAGTAGACGAGCTCCTTCACAACATCCCAGCGGTGAGCCAAACGGCTCTTTAGATCAGCTGTGCTTTTAAGATGGAGGCTCAGTATCATAATAACAGCTGCTACATAGCAGGAAGGCATGACAAACGGAGGAGTGAAGCTACACCACAACAAGCATGTTTACTGTGGAACAGAATCCTTGTTTTACCCCCCCAACCTAACAGATTTACAGAAGATGCACTTTAAACATAGCCTGCCTTTACACAAGGTGTCTTCAAGATAAAAGTAAAGCTGGTGACTAAAAATGACTGAGTGCATGGAATAATAATCTTACATGAGTAGAGTTTTTTCCTGTAATGTATTACTAGGAAAATGAAAGGCCAACTATATATTTACAATACCTCACAATGGTGCTAACGTTTAAAATTCAACTCCTATTAAATTGCAGTTTAGCCATGACTGCAATGGCCACCACTTGCATCGGTTTAAAAATGAGCATAAAGAGCAGACTAGTGGTTTGAAACTGGAAAGGCAAAGGCTGGCTGGAGCAGCTATTTGAGATTACTGTGGCAGAATGGGATTAGAAAATGAAAGTGTCTGCAGCATTTACTTGGGATCACTTCTCTACCTGAAGATTTAGCAGGTAGAGAGCACAAAAACCGCCATGCTTCCATTTTAATAAATGTTTTAGTAAAGACTCCTGGTAAAAGCTGATTTCTTGATATGGTTTTCTGATTTCAGACAGGCTTCCCTCTCACTTACTGCTATTGTGACTCCATTCAGACACGTGGCATTAATATCAATGTAAAAACTATCATCAGAACCCCTGATCTATCATTTTTAACCGTGTAGAAATGAAAAGACCGTTATTTTCACAGCGCACCGTTTCATTAAATCCTTTTCCCTGTTCACCTGGGACGCCTCCCTAACATTTTAGTACTGCAAAAGTTCAGTCAGCAGAAAAACTCTTGATGTGAGGTGTGCACAAACTCCAAGAAACAAAACCCCTTTACTCAGAGATGGCCCCCTCAAAAAAAAACTGTTGCCTACCCCAATGGCCACCCCTGAAAAAAAAAATCGTATTTTTTACCATTATCAAAATGCACCATACTTTTTATATTTAAGTGTCAATATCTTTGAAAAGATAATTCAAATAAATAAAATATTTTAATCAGGAGCACACAGAGTACCTCATATTTTTGGGTCCTACTAAAGAGTCGTTGGAAGCGCTGCATGTCTCGCCCACAAACCAGAATTGCATATCTAATGAGGCACTGCCACTGGGCATAAAATGTCTTTAAAAAACAACAAAATCTTTTTGGTTTTGGCTAAAAATTGCACAATCAAAAATAAAAGACTACTGGAAACGATTTTACAAAAGAAGAAATATGGTGGAGTGGGACTTTAAATGCACTGCTGACTTAAAAACCTTTGGCCACCTTTGTATTTTTCATGGCCAACCCTTAAAAAACATGTCTGCAGGCATCCATGCCTTTCCTACCAAGTTTTCCAGGTCATTTCCAGTGTTCATGCAGGAAAATGAATCTTTTTATTGCACATAAGAGATATGTCACTGCTGTAAATGTGTCAATGTGCTGCTTGCTTGATGTATGCTGCAAAATGCAGAAGACAAGTTTCAAAATACGCTCTGTGGTTCTAAAACATCAACGGCATAAGAATGCTGAGAGGAGAATCCTTAGGTGAACAAAATGCTTGTTACACGTTAAGATTATCAAAAGCAGGCACACAACCAACGTAAACAGTTTGCCCTTTCTCCAGAAAAAAAATAAAATACAGGAAAAACTCTTTCCTGAAAACCTTTTCCTGATGTGTTTGAAATAATAAAAAGGTAATACAGGATGAATGTTTTACAGTCATATTTGTTTGACCATTGAACTGTACATTTCTGCATGGGGTTGTAATCCAGCAGCTACTGGTAACTGTCTTCTTAGAGACTGTTGGCTTGCAAACACTCTTCAGAGCACTTCTGTAAGCAGCCTGAACTTCAGACACCTTAGAGGAAGTCAGTCAAACTAGAGCCAGCTAACAAATCTGTAAACTGCAGCGCCACATTTCTGCAGGAAAATGAACACTTTCACATTATGAAAACAAACACACACTCGAGTTCTGAAAGGTGTTCGTTTGTCTGAAAGAACAAAACTTTACAAAGCTGAGAGTGCAGTAACTTACAGATATTTAAGGTTTTCCAGGTCTTCAAACGCCCCCCTGGGGATTCTTCGAATGTGATTGTTGTTGAGGAGTCTGTGAGGTGATTAAAAAAAATATCTGTAATTGTACTGTTGGTGTCACGATCCAGATAGATCTTCTGATATTTAAACAATGTTCTATTAATTTGACTTCAGGCTTTGGACGGCGTGATCTGACAATTCCAACTTTCGACCATTTTCTTTTTATGTAGAACTGTCATAACTGTAAAAGACAAAATGCAAAAGAAACCTTAGTAATATCTAAGTTTTATTTTTCAATGTAATAAAGACCATTTGTGGGTGAACCGCCACCTTAACGTGGTGGAGGTGTTTGAGCGAACTAAACGCTATGGGGCTTTTGTCCCTGGTAGAGTCTCCCGTGGCAGACAGGTCCTGGGTGACGAGCCCGACAAAGAGCGGTTCAGAACCCCTTTATGAGAAGAAAAAACAACATTTCGTTCCCACTCCAACTCTATTGGTATCTGTAGTAAACGAATTCGATAAGTGTAGTTGGAGAGGGACTCAAAAATTACTGTTAGTGAGAAGTGAGCAGCTCATCCTGCAGAGGAGGAGTCAGACACACCTCCACCCTGAAAACGTTCTTGTATTTTCAGTCAAAAAAAAGTGAGTTAGTTGTTGAAAAAGTTTCTGCTTGTGTTTTATTTGTTTTTTAAATTACACTTTTTTTTCTTCTCTGTAGTAAAAGCAATTCATTAAACATTTTGGGGGTTTCACAGCAAGAAAAAGGATTTTATTCTTCAGACGAAATTTTCTGTTATTTGATTTTATTTCTAGTGTATGAATACAACATGGAAACGGTTAGCGCCATATAAGTGAGGCTGTACTGATTAGTGATGCCAGGTATAGAAGCAACACAAGTAAAGTTTAAAAGTAGACAAAAACTTGAGATTTAGGCCCCTAAAGGGTTGACTGGTTTAGTCCAGTCATTTCTATAAGGCAATTTTAAGTCTTAATTTTATTCTAATTTCTGCTTATTTAGGTGACAGACTACATCTTAGGGTTTTTACTGCCTATTTCTGCCAGTCCTGCCTCCAAATGGTCAGCTGTCGCATTGTTTTCAGGATGAGTTCACTCTGGAGTGTCATGTGAAAGCAAACTGGACCAAATAAAGTCAGACGTTCACCTCCAGGACAAACTAAATCTGCCAGACAATCCTAGCAGGAAAACACACTACAGATTCAGGAAAGCTTTACAAAGAAACATTTCAAACTAAAGCTAAAGTTGCTTCCATGACTCCTGTTGTCATTTTAACATCTAAAACAGTTCTGAGGTGAAAACTACATTAAAAATCAGTGACTGTCGGTGGTTCTTACAGAGTGTTGAGGTTCTTCAGTCGACTAAAGGAGCCCGGCTGTAAATCCTTAATTTTGTTGAATCTCAGGTCTCTGTAAGGACAGAAGAGAATGTGTTCAGAATCAAACAAAAGATGAGTTCATTCATTCATTCAAACTTCTGCAATGTTACCCCATTTTTCAAAAACCAAGAAGGAGAATTGGACACAGAGCTCTCCTGACAAGAATACCTTTGAACACTAATCACAAGCGGGACTTTAATAACATTCAGCCAAAATAACAAGCATGGGGGTCTTTAGGGGACAGTACTGCGCAGGTTTTTGTCTCGGCCTCCTTTTTTCTCTCATTTAAAGAGACTCTAATGATAACAAAGAATGCTCAACATGACACTAATCACGTTTAGGTTTTATAGCAAATCACTGCATGTCAAAGACCCTAAGCCTGCAAACAGGAGAGCAGAGACTTTAACCAAATAACCTAAAAGGATGACTCATCCAAAAAGTTCAACTATCCTGCTTCCAGTTCGGCCAATCTGCCATCGTTCTTGCAGATTATGACCTTAAAAAGATATCCGCGAGATTGAGATGAGATTCAAACTAAAGCAGAAATGCTGTCCCTTCTCTCCAACACAAAGGCTAAAAAGATTCAGAGTCCCTTGAATCCCCAGCCTTCATCAAAGAACATTCAGGTCCTGCTCACACCATAACACTTCACCAAAAAGCTAAACACAAAAACTGTGTTGTTTACATGAAAACAGGAGAACAACAGTCTTTCCATGTTTTTTAAGGCATTTAATCAAATGTCTGTTCATGGCACTTTTGGCTGATTTGATTCACATGAGTAAAGTCAAAGCCAACAAGTAAACATTTAACAAAAAGAAAAACGTCGACACAAGCAACAGATTAAAACAACCATTAGACAGCGTGCACAGACGTAGACGTCACTCTAACGTTGATTCAGCAAATATTCACCAAAACGTTTTCCTTCATGAACACATTTAACTATCCATCTACCTATATATGTGTAACTTTTCTTTTTCAATTATTCTGAAAAAGCTTCAAATGTCACCACTTAACAAGGCAAAGGAAGTATTTGGAGAACAGAGAATGTGCAAAAACATTTCAAATGAGTACAGTAAAGTTCATGGAAGCAGGGCAACAGCCACAGAGGCAAGCGTTTCTGTGGGCAAGGGCCTCCGGCTGCAGAGGACACTGTCCGGACGTGCTGAGGCAGCAAATGCCTGAAGCATACCTAAACTCGGAAAAAAGCAAAAGAAACAAGGTTACAAAAAAAGGTTTCAAAATAAAAACTTCCAGTGTCCTATCAAATTAAAACTTTATTAAATGTAATTTTATTTTGAAATCCTGCTGAGACCCGGCCCATTCATTTATGTCCTTTATAATGGACATTGTGTTTACCTGTAAATTACAGTAACATTACAATGTACATTACATACATTTTGTCCTCGGAGGCAACAAGTAACAGAAAAGTTTTCTTTTTTAATTGAATGTGTTTTGGGTGAATATCTCTAAAGATTCAATTTGCTACTTTTTCTGATTTTCTGAATTCAGTTCTATTTTCACAGAAATATCGTCCTGTTGTCCTCTACAATGGACATGCTTAGAAATTAAAATTAATTAATTTTTTTTTATTTAAGGTGTTTTTTCAGGCCCCAAATAGATAGGAAATCACACATAAACAGAAATTGTAAGAGCCGTTTTCCTTGGTTCTCAGGAGGTTAAGATGACGCGGCCACGCAATAACGCACGTTCACATCACGGAAACTTGTCGATCATTTTTGAATTTAATTTTGGTATTACAAAGACCCAACATCCTTTTTGACACAAAAGATGCATTTTACAAGGACTCAGTGAAGAAGGAGAGGATATGGAGGCTGACGGACAAAGTTTTAGATGAATTAGTCAAAACAGGACCAGACGCCTTCATGGTTATTCGAGGATCAAATACTTGCTTCCCTCAATAAAATGTAAATAAATGGATATGGATTCCTTAAAGTGGATTTCTTGATTTTTTATCTCTCACTGTCAAATGAACATACCATGAGGATGACAGACTGTCAATTTCTTTTTTAAGCGGTCAAACCTATAAAATCAGCAAGAAATCAAATAGTTACTTCCATTATGGTACATCTTGTACTCATGATTAGATGATAATAGTAAAAGTATTGGTGACTTTTACCAAGTAACTTTGAGGAATTAGGGAAAAAACATTATTTTAAAAAGCTGCACAATGGGGTAGTGGTTAGCACTCTCAGCAAAAAGGCACTAGTTCAAATCCCAGCTGGAACAATTGAATATGGAGTTTACATGCTCTCATTGAGCATAAGGGGGTTTTCTCCACCAACAGTTCGAAAACACGATCCACAGGTCAATTGGTGACTCTAAATTGTCCTCAGGTGTGAGTGTGTGTGGTTGTCTTTGTCTGTGTGACCCTGTGATGGACTGACAAAAACTCTCCAAGGTGAACCCTACCTTCACCTGACAGTAGCTGGGCAGGCTCCAGCATCCTTGTGTCTCTGAACAGGAATAAGTGGGTAGAGACAATAGACGTGTGGACAATTCCTTTGAAGCTTTTTGTTTTTCTGTTTCTGAAGAACACCGGCAGTGACCAAAGGCTTTGGGGAATTCTGGCTTGGCATTCTAGACAGAGAACCTCACAAAATCTGCAGCAAATTTCATTTACTGCCTGACTCACGCCTACCATCACTGAGGCACTGCATGCCAGAGCTTAGGGGCAAGTAGCATGAAGGCATTTACACAGAGACAATGGCTGATAAGATCAAGATGGGGCACAGTTCACAGCCACATGACACTGATCCAAACAAATGATTCAACATTGTCAGTAAAAAACAGATTCCTCCCATGATTTAGACACATCACCTGACTGTTAACAGAGACATCTGGAACTGCCGAGGTAAAAATGCAACAACAATTCATTTACACTGATATTAACAAGAGAGGAATTGCTTCCCCGACTGTTACAAATCTGTAATAAAATAATCAGCTGTTTCATCAAAGCATTGCAGAGAGGAAATGCAGATTCATGCCTCTTTGTAAGAGTCTGCAGAGAAAACAGTTGAAAGTGAACTCTGTATTTTCTGCTTTTATGTTTGTATTATATGATTATTAATTATCTGATTGTAAATCACTTTGGTTAAAAGCATCGTTTAAGTGACTAAATCTAAACGTGTAAGAAAAGACTTTTACAAACTGTTTGTCAGCTGTTTTCTATCCAAAACATAGTGGTGGATTTGTTTGGGATGAAGGAACTACAAGGATGCACTTTAGCCAATTTTCCAGCTTGAAAAGGGTTGGATGACCAGTTCAAGAGCCAAGTAGTTTATGCCCAATCTACGCATTTATTTTATTATATTTTAGTATACGAAAAGTATTACCAAAAGTAATTACTAATCATTGATTCAGCTATTCCAGTCACTGGTATGTGCAGGCAGCTAGACACACAAAGTAAAAGCAAGTCCACTCTCAGAGCCTCTGTCCAGCGTGGCACTGTGGCAGGACATCATCAATGTTTCAACAAAGCAAGAGTCTATAGATCTTCCATGTTCCCAGCAGAAACAGTTTGAATAGATAAACACTGAAGCTGGTGTCCAAAGAAAACAAAATGTCAAAAAGACATGTCACCCAGTCAGCAGTCAATCTGGGGGGATTTGACTGGACTCACTTAGCTTTGGTTGGATTTGAAACATCAGTTTTTTTGTTGGTTCATGTCTGCACTTTATGGCAGATGCTTGAAGACGGGCTGTTTTGCTCTTTATGAATCACGGCTCCTTAAATGGCATCCAGAAAGCGTAACGGCTGGGGGACCGGGGGACGCTCTTTCTCACAGAACTTCAACTGTGTTGCAGTTTTAGTACACGTCAGAGGTGCTGTAGGAGGCTGTGGACAGGCGAGCTGTGAGAAGCCTGTACATTTCACATGATGTGGTTCAAACATATTTTAGCCGGTGCCTCCCTTTTTTACTTTTCTTTTACTGTTACTCATACTTTTTTTGCAAATAGCTAATCAAGGCTTTTTAATAGACTTTAGAGTAGCTTTAATATGTGTGAGCTTATAGTACAACCATAGTTCCTCCCTCATAGCTTTATGGTTCACATACTATCCCAAAGCCCCGTGGGTCCTGTATTGCTGTCCCTGATCCCCTTGGGTCAGCATTTGAAGGATGTAACAAATATTAGGATCCAATCAACATTTTACAGCTAAAACTGTAAAATGTTCACACAAGACGCCACACAGCTCTGTCCGCATTCATTTTTACAGGACTGGGTCACGGGAGAAGGTCACTTCTGACAATATCAAAGTTAAAATAAAGAAGTTGCAGACGAAACCAATAAAAAAGGTGAAAAGATTAACATAGAGGACTGAATCAATGTTTTTCTGTCAAAACATCCTTGAGTGAAGGTCTTTGTTATCTAAAAGAGCTGCAGATTCATTGCTGTTGACTGCTGTAGAACTGTTGCACACCAGCACCTAAACCAAAGCTTCCGCAAAGTCTTTTATACCTGCTAGGAATTATACTCGGAAAGTAATTTCCAGAGTTTTTCCATCATTTTCAGCAGGCAGGATTTTTTCAAGTAAAGGTTTTTTTGTTTTTTTTTTAATAAATAAAAGACTTAAAGTGAGCAGTTAATGTGTCCCAAAATCAATCCAATAAAAATGTGAAATATTTCATTACATCACATCCTTTTTTAAAGAAGTCCCAGTAAACATGCACTGTAGCAGCAGACAAACATGCAAGTATAGGACTCTTCTTCACACTTAGACATTCCTCACGTGCACGTGAGATGGTGCTTTGTGTGGAGAAGTTGTCTGGCAGCAGATGAGCTGTTGCATTTAAAGCCTTTCAAAGAGACTGAGGGAAACCTGGGGAGGAAGTCACGTCCTGACATGACAGCCAAGTGAGGTGGAAGGTGGGGGTGACAAATGGCTGCAGCTTCAAAGCTGCTCTGAAAACCACAGTCTGTTCTGACCAGACCTGACCAGCCAACCTCAACTCTTTCATTCAAGCGGACAGAAAAACCAGGACTTTCATCTTTCTTGGGACTGTGAAGGCTGCAGTTTTTGCTGGATGTGCAATCTGCTGTTTGTTCTGAGATTTGTCTTTGTTCTCCTGAATAAAACTGAGAATGCATCCAGAACGAAAAGCACAAGATCGGGGCTAATTGGAGACAAAGTTTGGAAGAAGAGTTCCCAAATGTTTGTTAAAAAAAAAGGGGGGGGTTCCTTCATCCTCACAAAAAGGAAATTCTGTGAGATTATGAGACACTAGAAGCAACACAAAGTCCTCGAAAGGGATTGTGATTCCGTGCAAAACAGTCGGATTGTAGACATGGATGAGATGTTTCTGCAGAAACCTTTCTGACCACACTCCTCACAGCTGACGTCATGAGCTGTGTGACCCCCCCAAAGACCATGACCATTAACCTTTACGCTCCAGGGCTGAACCCACGCAGTTGTGACCACTTTGTGCGAACTTTTCTCCAAACTCTGCTCAACTAAATGACGGATTTCCACTCGTGTTTGAAACGGGACCGGCCCGTTTTAACAGAGCTGCAAACTTTTGGGTCGAGCGCGTGCGCTGCGGGCCGCCGCGCGCGCATGCTGCAGGGAGGGGTACTCACAGGATGGTGGTCAGAGGAGACACGGCCGGCACGGCTTCCAGGTTCAGATGCATACACCTCACAGTGGTCCGGAAGCACAAACAGCGGCTCGGGCAGCAGAGCGCAACCTGCGGCCCGCAAGCAAACAGCAGCAGCGCCGCCGCCACGACCCACGGAGAACCGAGCTGGCGAGTCCACATCGCCATTGCTAACAGTGAAGCGAGCAGAGCAGAGCCCGCCAGCTGCCCCGCTCCCCCTTTCTGCCGTGCACGCCGCCGCGCGCGCCCGCCCGCCCGCCGAGAACCAGCACGCTCCAGCCGCTGCTACGTCACAGGCCCGTCAAAGTCCAGCGGGAGACCGTCTGCTGCGGCGTCTGCAGCGTCTGCTGCGGCGTCTGCAGCGTCTGCAGCGGCGTCTGCAGCGGCGGCAGCGTCTGCTGCGGCGTCTGCAGCGGCTGCAGCGTCTGCCCCAAGGCCCAGAACAGTTTAATACAATCAAGTACACACAGCGAAATAAGAGGGGATCAAGGAGACGCAATTCAAGGCGATCAATCATAAATAAATCTAAATATATATTAGAATACAACTGGAAATGTAGATTTTACTGCTCCTTAATGTCGTCATATTTCACCTACTGTATAGAAATTTGGGACAATAATTATACAAGTTAAGTAAATCCTCTGGTTTTACTTCCAAAATGAGCCGTCAGAATTTGGCTATCTTGATCATCCAACTGGATGACCTTGTTGATTTTTACAGCTAGTGGGAAACATTTCCAAACAATATCCAAAAACATTTCTTAGAAAATGAAGGAGGCTGCAAACATAAGGGATGTAGGAACTTTATGATCAAATTATATAAGAACCACAAAGAAAAGTTCCTGTGTGTCTGTGTGTCACTAATCTTTGGAACGGGTTGAGTTATGAGCTCAAACAATGTTCAAACATTCAAGAAAATGTATAAAGAAACTGTCTTTTCACAATACAAAGACAAGAGGAGTTCAAGATCAGCTGCTGTTTCAATAATTCCACATATGTGTGCGTGTGAACTTGAATGTGGTGAAATAATCAAAGCTCTTCTAACCATAGCCAATGAGTGTTTTACTGTGTCATGTGTAACGATCACTGAAATGTTTTATTCACAATCATGGAGCTACTTGATCTGCGATGTGTAGCAATGACTACTGGGTTAATGTGACAATGTGCTCTCATGAGAATCAATGATTATTACATATCGGGTACCAGAAGTGTGAATCATGAATGTTTACTGAAAACATACAGGAATTCTTTCAGAGGATGATCAATAAGCACTCTTGTGTTACTTGAACAAATCTGCGCATGATCTGATCAGAACCAGATTCTGAAAACTATGCAACACTATAAAATGAAAGAACTCAGGAGAAGTAGGATTACCGTATTCAAGTTTGCTTCTTTCCTCTCTTTTCATTCATTGAATCAAGCTCTTCTTGACTTTAGTTAATATTCACTATATTTAATATTTATATTTAATACTATATTTAATGTTTGTTTAATCAAAGCATGTCATTGTTTCTGTAATGAGTTTGATGAATCTGTGTGGTTTCTTCTTGCACTGCCTACAAATGATGCTTGAAATAAACCAAAAATAAAATCAATCAATCAATCGTTTTTAACAACAATTTGATTCATATCACAATTTGTGACTGCTGATCTGATTCATTGTCAATTTTGGTTCATTTTAAACAATCGGATCCAGGACATTTTTATCCAAAACTTGAACAGTGTGACTCAGAAATAAATACCTGCTACTGAACAGAGCAGCTGAACTTTTCCAGATTCCTTCTTTCATGATAATCGAGTGTAAATGAAATCTGTGTACAAACAAACAAGTAAACAAGAATGAATGTCAAATCCATTCCCATTTGAGTTTGATAAAGTTCATTCCACTGTTGTTTTTCCACATCAGAATAATCCAAAGGAACATTATTAGAACATTCTAGCACACTGTACGGTCACATGACTTTGTAAATTCAAAGTGTCTACACACATTGGACTGGAAAGATGTCGTTTCCTGTGATGGACCTTGATTCATCTAATATTGAAACGGTTTTTAAAATGGTATAGGTTGATTTGATTCCACCTCAGACAGATTGATCTGATTGGTTCTAAGGAATAGAAAAATCACTTTATTACTAATTTCACGTCCTCAGATTTACACACACACACACGCACGCACGCGCGCACACGCACACCAATCCAAACTCCACTGATTCACTAGAAGTTTGACTTTGCTGACATCTGCTGGCGACTTTGGGAAAGATGAACTCCAGTTTTGTGAGGATGTGACAAAATGTCACATCTCTGTTAACACTTGTAAACACTTTACTTCCTTTAACTTATCCGTTGTTTTTTTATCAATAGCAATTCTGTCCTGTATAGGCCCAGATTAACTAAAAATCTACTTTCCACATTACACTAAGTGTGATAACATGTTTCACTGACACCAGCAGCCTTGATTACTGTGTACTTTCAGGATAATTATCCGAAGGACACAATGGAGGAAAACTTGCATTTTCACATTGTACACATATTATCTTCTGCAGCTGTTGGATTTTATTGCAAGAGATAAACAAAGTGCTTAATGTTAGACCAACACACACTTGAATGCTGGAGCTGATCCAGGGGTTCATAGGTCAGACACTGGCTGACTGTATATGAGAATGGGACCGAGTGACCCCTTTGCCCTCGTGTTCCAAATGAGAAGTATCCACTGGTTCTAAAAAGCTGAAATCCCATGGACTTCTGTAGAGAATAAAGCAGTTACAACTCATTCAGTCATTGTGTTTGTCAGAATTACCTTTCATGCTCTGGTACAGCGTTTTAACATGTTCTTGCTAATTCTGATTTTGTTGATGATATTTTTGCTGTAGCACAAGTTATTCAAGTTATAAACTGACCAATTAAATGCAGTAAGTGGCTTCACGTCGACCATTTGAGGCGTTTGATTGACAGATTCTCCTGATCCGCTTTCAGTGAAGGTGGTGTGGACATCTAACGTGCTCACTACTGCTTGGAGAGAGTGATTACCATAACAATATAGACTCAGAACGACATAAACCAATCACGGATTTCTGAGGATGTCTGGCTCCAACACATTGACTGTATGTAGAGAACTGGACTGAGGGAGCCTTTCCCCAGGCATTCCAAATAGGAAATACCTGCTGGCTTCAAGAAGCTGAAATCCCAAAGACTTCTATAGAGAAATAAACAGCAATTAACAGAAAAAAAAGAATAAACATTCTTGCTCTGGTACATTTTTATTAACATTTTCTTCCTAATCCTTATTTTTTTCAAGATATTTTTTATTCATCACAAGTTATCCAAGTTATGAATTGACCAGTCAGATGCCTCAGTAGAGGCCCATGATGCCTGTTGGCCCCACCTCAAACTTTTGATTGACAGTTTCTCCCGAGTCCACTTTCAGTGGAAGGGATGTGACTTTGACCAACTTACTCATGAATGGTGACAGTAGTTGCCATAGAAACGTCGACCCAGACCGACTCAGACCAATTACTGTTGTCTGGCTCCAACATGGCAACGTCTGTATTACGGAAAAATGGCAACTGAATTGGCTTCATTTTGTTGAAGCAAGAAGAAAGGCATTTTCTATGGGTGACGTTACAGCCGCTCCGTCCAGTTCTCTACATACAGTCAATGCTCTAACATGGTGACAGACATATTGCGGGAAAAATGGCTACTGAATTGACTTCATTTGGTTGGATCCGTTGACTGTATAATTGAACTGGACTGAATGAATTGTTTTTAATTTTCTGGATTTTCCCCATGTTTTTTCTTTTTTTGTCTCTCTTTTTATTACAAATCCCTTCGGTACAGTGATGCTGCATAAGTGATGCTGATTCATTGGAAATGAACATTTTCTGAGTCGTGTTACATGTGCATTGAGCTTTTTGCAGTTACAATCTAATTTAAAATATTTGCAGTGAATAACAGATGTAAGACAAAAAAATAACAGATATATGAAGTTCTGCCAAGAAGGGCTCATCTTGAATCTGCAGGATGTACAACCTTCTGTGCTGTCAGAAGACATTATAGGACTGATTGTTGAGAATCAGGATAAAACACCTACAGAAAAAGAAAAAAATGTTCACATTATATTGGTTGGAGTTAACATAATATTTTTTTCATTTATCTGCAATGAACATAAAAAGTACAACTTCACAGGACCTCTTCTTCCTGGACCTTCTCTGGTTCTCCCTCCAGTACTCGTTTCCCTTGTGTCCTCTGTCCCACATCGTTTATCTTAATCATTTGTTTATTTTGAACTCTCCTTATCCATCTCTGCTCAAGTGTTCAAGCTTGGAAACCATACTTCTTGGATCACTATTTCATTGTTCTCTTTTCTTTCATTGATACTCTCTCTTTCTCCTCCTTTGCTCCTAAATTCACAATTTCTCTCTAGCCTTGCTTTCCATTAATACAAAAATGTAAAATCATTTCAATTGCATGCCACATTTGAACATAAATCTGCATATAAATGCCACCTAAAATGTCATTCTCTTCTTTTACCTTGAGAAAAAAGCCTTTTATTCTGGCATTAAGCAGGTATTCCTGGATTAGTCAACTTCACCAAACATAACAAGCAGAGGGAGTTGATGCTACGATAATATAAAGTTGACTCAATTGCATGTTTTCCTCTTTGTAGAAAAAAAAATACTGCAGCTTGCTAGTTTTTGGTCATTGCTATCTGTCTTCATTAATAATCTCTAAAACACACTTCAACTGATTACATGATAATGTTTAAAAAGTACAGTGTAATAACAAAGAGATGGTGTTGACACGCTCCAGTTGGACAGGATTTCATAAGTAACGTTTTTCAATGCTGGTGATTATTGTGACTTCTTGCTCTCAGCAGGAGAAATAACATGGAGTATCTGAGAACTGGTCATACATTTATGCAAAAATACGCCCCAAAACTAACTATCCATGCTAAAACACAACACCAGAATTCCCATTTGCTTGGGCTCTAACTTAGTGAGCATGTCAATCATTTTAATCCATTTACTTTTATTGGAAATAAGCCTTCTCTTTGTGGGACATGTTTGTCCTGACTCTCAGAATAAGTGACACATAAGAGGGTCACGTTAAAAGGCCACGCACTAAATGACTGTAATGCTTTTGGCCTGTTCTCTGCTGGATTGCATGGAAGCGCATAGAGCACAGGATGCACAACAACAGCTCAGTGGCCTTATGGAAGAGTGGCCAGCAGCCCTTAGACTGGAAGGTCAGGAGTTTGAATCCACACCGAGGACCACTGTTGCTACTTTAACTTTAAAAAAGTCGACCGGCTGTTTAACTGGATGCTGCAAAATGATTCTATGAGCAGTGAGAGGCAGTTTGTGAAATGATCCGACTCCAAGCCATAACCAGTGCACGCAGAAAAAGCACAATGTTTGACATTTTTGGACCATGACAGTGTACATTGCCTCCCAAAAGAGGCTCTCAAGTGAAAACTTGATGTGCATCAGGTGCCAGTCCACTGCTCTCAGACAATGGCATGTCTAACTGCCACCCGCTGAAGCAAACGATTGGTTCTGCAGAAACACGTACATACAGGAGCATTCAGTTGACTTGGTCTTCACAGGCCTCTGGCAACACATTTTCTTTATTCTGAGTAAGATGTGTCAACATCCAGCATGACAAAAATTGTACAAAGTTCACAATTTATAAATGAAATATCACAGCAACTTGTGATCTCACACATTTATAGCAAAATTAAAATGTCAACAAATCCATGCTGTGTAGTACAAAAATAAATCAAACTTCAGTTCCACAGAGCACAATAGTTTATACAAAATCCTGTCTTTGTTTATGGCCACTGAAATGAACTTCAAATGAAATGGCTTGAACAAAGTAATAAACTCTTATGAATTTACAATAATTGATATGAAAATTCAGAAGTCTAAATATGTGACAACCTTGGTTTATGCACCATTGTCAGATGAGCAGCCAGTTTGTGCTTTAAAGTCCCTTTTTCCTTTTCAACTGATAATGAGAAATAATTCAAAAACTGGTCTTAGCTATTATTCTACTGAAGCATTACTATATTGGCAAAAAGCTGCAGACACGATGCTGTGGAAAACGGCGTATGCAGTCATGAATGATGGGTAGTAGAGTCCTAGAAGAGGACAGTAAAGTACAATAGATACGATTCAGATGAGCTGAACCACAAAAACCTTCTGCATGAGCTTTTAAAAAAGGCAAACTCTGAACATGATCCCAACTAGCAGAACAGTATGGAGGGGGGATTTCCCCTGGGGTGTGAACTGGATTGTATCACCCCAGAAACATATCCAAGCCTTTATCTTCTCTGCCTTTTTTTTTTCGTTATCTTAAATTGATTGACTATTTACTTCTTTGTACAGTGATTAGATATAAAGTGCTGCTGGGGGATAACTTTATCTTCCTAAACATAGCAAAATGAAAAAACTTTGTAATGTTTTTACACTTGAAAATAGCCTACAGTATAACTGTTATTTTTATAATCTTCCTTTTGTCTGATTTCAAAGTCCCTGTTCTGCCTGTGTCACTCTCAGACTCTCAGTGGTAGTAAATACACACCTGCAGTGGCTCCAAGCAGTTTGTTGTTCCACCTGTGTGCCAAAGAGGTCACCTGGAAAATTGCACGCTGCCATACACAAGGATAATATCTTCAAGGACAAGTGCAAATAGTCTACTGGCACATAAGTGGGGACAGTGACCCTGTAAGTCCCGCAGTCATACTCTATAAATACTCTTTACAAAAACCTTGTAAACCCTTTCGTCAGGCTCTCAGGTGCCGCTTTTAGTATCTGTAATAACATCAAAACATGGAAACGAAGGTGTCCCTGTGCAAAATTGTACAGAAAAAAAGTGGAACTCATATACTTTAGCTTCTGAAACTCAATGTCCAGGTTCTCTCTCTTTTTTTTAAAAAGACTTTTGTATTAAAAGATTTGTATAAAAATCAATATTTTTTTACATAGGCTATATTAAAAAGATTTATGTTACCCCACTATGCTTATAAAGAAGAAATTGCATATACCCATACGTTTTTATTTTTTCAGATTGCATCACATATAATCCCTAGAAAGAAATAATTTTGTAAGTATATTGCTGAGACATTTCATGATCCTAGCAACACAAAATTGAGCAAATTCGATACTAGAAAGGCTAAAATGTGGTATCTTCAGGTCGATGTCTTCACATCTTTTCTACCTCGGACTAATTAAAAATGAGTTTGCGAACATGCATGATATGTTCTTCGAGGACTCAATTGGCTCTCAGATAGAGTAATGGGACTTCCACCATCGGGTTTCCGTGTAATGATGTTTACAATAGAACTGTTCATTCATACATTCATACATACATCCGGTCAGTTTCCTTGTCGGAATCATTTACAGCACCAATTAAAAATGCCCCCATCTGCAGCGAAATATCCTTACTTTTCATTGAAACAAAGCATAAAACGTTTTTCTCAAGCATTTTCAGAAAATAGTCATTTGCAAACCAATTCTTGTCTTAAATCATCGACACGCAGGAAGAAAAAAGACGAGAAGGGAGAAACAAACCACAAAAGAAAAAAAAAAATCAAATGATTAAGTCCATGGTCATTCATTTAACAGAAAAAATAAGTAGCTCCCCTTCTTTGCTTGTAGTTTTTTTTTTGTTTCAGTGTCAACTTTTTTAATCTAAAATGCGTAATGTCGAGCAATAAAAAGAATCTCTGTTTTCATTAGCTTACTGTTCAGAAATATACACTAAAAATGTGCATACATGAGCAGCTAGAAACATTACATGACACTATGTCAGCTCATATGAAAACGTACAAAATGTGAATGTTTTCAAAAACTATTTTGCAAGTACTTCCATTCTTCCTCAAAGCAAGACCAAAAACTGATTTTGAGGTCTTTTTTTATCATAATACCTCCTCTTGTTTTGTTTGAGAACAAAGTTTAGAATATATAACACTATATAAGTTATCGAGCAAGGAGTTCAAATTGTCACTGCCTGTGTTTGTCTCTGAGGGCTCCTTTGCCGAAGGCTTACACTTGGATTCCTTGAACTGCTTGCTTGATATTTTCCAGCAGGGTCTTGTTTTCCACGCTCTGGTACTGGTCTTGGTTTGCGTACATGTCTGTTAGAGTGGTGACGTAGGCGTCAAAGTTCTGCTCGCTGAGAGACTCCTGGAGGATAAATGACACCCAGTTCATCAGTTAAAACAAGTCAAATGCATTTCTTTTCAGTGCTATTTTTTTGTTTTAGTCGTGTTCAGTTTTGAGTTGTCCCTCTGTCAGTCACAACAATATTCATGTTCAGAATCATCCACAGTTTTCTGTTAAGTGTCCTCAACATAAGTGTCTGCTTTTCAGTTTTTTCATTTGTGAAAGTCATTTTTTGTCACCATTTATTTCTCCTTCAGGTCGTCGTTTTTGTCATGTTTAGGTTTATTTCTTAAACCTTTCCATTTTTGCCACAAACATGGTCTCCTGCATGCTGGGTCTTAAAGTACAGAGAAAATGCTGGAAAAATGACACGAATCTTTCTAAAAATTCAACATTGTCTCTACTACACGAACTTCTCACATGTGAGCAGCCGTTTTCTGCTCTTAAGTTCACTTTTAAAATCAATAACATGGGACAAGAGTTCAGAGATCATACTTCCATTTCCCTAAATGTTTCCTTATAAAAGTGGTCAAAAATTGGGTATTAGAGGCAGAAAAGCAAACTCATCCACCCTGTTGTCCAAAGGCTTTAGAGACTTTATCAGCATTATGGGATGCCCACACTGGAAAGAAGAGAGCCCACATCTTAAGCAGAACCCAGGTGTTTTTTGTAGTTCCCTTGAGCCATGTATCACGTACACATGACGTTCCTTGAAGTGGCTGCACAAGGGAACTCCAAGACACGCCTGAGCTCCCCTGAAGATGTGTCTGCTCCTCTCTATGAACCTCCACAGGCCTGGACAACCCAAAAACCTGCAGCACCACAATGTGACTGAGGCTTTAAGGACTGGGCGGGCCTCTTTAGTTATGTAAAGGGATAACATACCTGCTGGTGAAGCTGTAAGCAGCTGCTGGTCCTCAGAAGAGGCTCTTTGTGAGACAGTGGTTTCTGGAGAGGTAATGAAAAAGACCACATTTCTGTGAGCTCTCTTTGAGAGAGGAAGTAGTTCTTATTACAATCCAACATATGACAGCGCTATTTGTTTATAAGCTGTAAGTCAGAAGTGTGAAACTGAGTCAGAGAAAAAACAGTAGAAATCCTGTTTAGATTAAGCCAGTCACAGGAGCTAGTCACAATATAAATTACAAACAATATATCCATCCATCCATTTTCTGAACCTGCTTAATCCCTTTTGGGGTCACAGGGTGGCTGTAAACAGGGCAAAGGCAGGGTACACCCTGAACAGTTCTACAGTCTGTTGCAGGGGTACACAGAATGTACACTCACTGGCCATATCATCAGATACATCTCACTATCATTGGTTGGACCTATGTTTTCCTTCAGAACTGCATTTATTATTGGTGGCATAGATTCAACAAGACATTGAAAACATTCCTCAGAGATTTTGGTCCACGTTGACATGACAGCATCACACAGTTGCTGCAGATTCGTCGGCTGCACATTCATGATGCCGATGTTCGATTGGGTTGAGATCTGGTGACTGTGGAGGTCATTAGAGTTCAGTGAACTCATTATTATGTTCTAGAAACCAGTCTGACATGATTCCAGCTTTAAGACATGGAGCCTTATCCTGCTGGAAGTAGCATCAGAAGATGGAACACTGTGGTCATAAAGGGATGGTCATGGTCAGCAACAATACTTAGGTAGGCTGTGGCGTTATAACCACGCTCAGTTGGTACTAAGGGGACCAAAGTCCCTGTGTGATCCTGTGTGAATTGTAGCCTCAGTTTCTTGTTCTTAGCTGACAGAAGTGGTGCCTGGTGTGTTCTTCTGCTGCTGTAGCCAAAAGTTAGACGTGTTGTGTGTTCAGAGACACTCTTCTGCAGACCTCGGTTGTAGCCAGTGGTTCTTTGAGTTCCTTCTGTCTTTCTATCAGCTGGAACCATTCTGATCATTATCCTCTGACCTCTGGCATCAACAAGACATTTCCGCGTACAGAATTGCAGCTCACTGCATATTTTCTCTTTTTCTGACCATTCTCTGTAAACCCTAGAGATGGTTGTGGGTGAAAATCCCAGTAGATCAGCAGTTTCTGAAATACTTAGATCAGCCCGTCTGGCACCAACAACCATACCACAGTCAAAGTCTCTTAAACCTCTTTTCTTCCTCATTCTGATGTTCGGTTTGAACTGCAGCAGATCGCCTGGACTATGTCTACATGCCTAAATGCATTGAGTTGCTCTCATGTGATTGGCTGATTAGAAATTTGCTTTATTGAGCAGTTGGACGGGTGTGTCTAAGAAAGTGGTTAGTGAGTGTATATCCCAAGAAGACATTTTCTTTACATATTTTTTATTAATTAACTGCTGACATATAGTAAATGAATATATTTTTGTGAATGACTCACGGTAAAGAATAAAGTTGTGAGTTCAGCATAAAAACTGTAGCACAAACGTTTCACACGTGAGCAACCAGATTTTCCTTTCTGAGTTCACTTGTAAAGCAAAATCGGGGACGACGGATCAATGGTCACAGGATTCCATCATTGAACGTAGCTTTGGGGATGGTTTTTCTTGAGCGCGCTAACAAAAGTTCGCTACGTAAGTGATCATCATGAAAGAACAAAACTCAGACCCAGTTAGAAGGTCATTTTAAAAGTCTTATGCTATGTTCACACCAAATGTGTCAGGGACTCCAGTTTCAATGTTAAGTCAACGTGCAGACACAGTCAGAGGTCCTGTAGCGCGTTTTGGGTGTTGCGGCACATTGAAAGTTAAAAAATCAGAACTTTGGCAAAGGAGAAGTGTTGCGTCAGTGAGGGACTTCGCTTTGGCATGAAACATGTTGCAGATGCAATTATTGGGTGGAGTCCAAAACCAACGTGGAGGAGAATCTGATTGTTCTACTCCTGAACTTCTTAATGTTTTTTTCATTTTTTCATCAAAACAACAACAAAAGGATCATCTAATGTTATTTTTCCCTCCTCAAACTGATGCGGGACAGCAAGTCATCGAACTGGGTCACAGAAGTACGGCTGAAAGCGGCTGTCACTCAGATGTAGCTCTTGCAGTAGATTAGATAAATCTACCGATCTAGTCCATAAAAACGTTACTTGGTTCAATAACAAAACAAAAAACAGATGGGAAAGACAGGTGAAAGCTAAATCTGTACCATTTGGACTATAGCTCAACAATTATAGTGATCTCTTGTACACCTCAGCCTTACTGTTTGTAAATAAACGCAGCAGTACACAGTTAAGAATACAAAACGCCCACACAACCCCATTGGATAACTGTATTTGGACACTTGCTGGCTTGCTGTTCCTGGTGGCCCTTACCATATGAGGGAGATAGGCATTAGCTAAACTGTTAATCAGTGACTGGCTGAAGTTGGCCAGCTCATGCAGGAGAGATTCATTTTGTTGTTCAATCACCTTGTTTTCCTCTTCTATGGACTTCAAGCTGGACTCCATTGTTGTGATCTGTGCATCAGAAGAGGTTTGTAAGCAGACAAGGTTATGAAGCAAGACACACAACCAAATGATTACAGAGGACAGCATTGGCCCACCTGTGTTCTGAGTTTGATCATGTCTGCCTCCACTTGGGAATTAGATTCACTTAAATCTTTGATTTCTTCATCCAGCTGCTTGATCTCCTCTTCATGCTCCAACACTGGGAATGACAGATTACAATAACGATGACCCTTCTGTCTGTTATGTGCTGATTTGCCTACATGTAAATGAACAACATGAAAAACAAAAAAAAAAGTATGAAAAGATAGAACTTCCTTCAAGTCCTCACAAAAAACCAGAACACATTTACTAGTGTAAAACGACTGAAAACTTTGTGCTCCTGTCCCAATTTCTTACATGCATGTTTGTCACATTTAAATATTTGATTACAAACTTAAACCTTTTGATGCTCCTTTTAGGTGTTGCCACAGTGAATCATCCACCTCCATACCAACCACCCCTGAGCTCCTTCTCTCCATCCATGAACCTCCTCTTTGGTCTTCCTCTAGGTCTCTTTACTGGTAGTTCAGCTTCTATTATCATCAGTGTTCCTCCGGAACCACCTCTATCTGCTTTCCTGCATTTATCTCCAAAACATCTACCATGATCTCTGATGGACTCATTCCTGATCCTATCCATCCTGGTCACTCCCGAAGAGAACCTCAACCTCTTCATCTCTGGTACCTCCAGGTCTCTGCATGTAAGCCAACAACATGGCTGCTCTCATTACCTTTCCTTCATTCTTTATGACACTCTTTTGTCACAGATCACACCTGAAACCTTCCCCCACCTGTTCCAACCTGGTTGGACACGCCTCTTCACTTCTTTCCTTCACTCTCTGGTTCTGGACTGTTGACCTTAAATACTTGAAGTCCTCCACCTTCTTCACCTCTGGTTCCTGCAGCCTCATCTTTCCATTTGAGTTTCTCTCATTCACCCACAGCTATCATTTTTCCCAGTCACCTTACGGAAGAATCTCATTTTGGATGCCTGTATTCAGGACCTCGTTCTTTTGGTCATGACCCAGAGCTCATCACTGTAGGTGAGTAATGGAATGAAGATCGACCCGCAAATTGAGAGCGTTGTTTTCTGGCTCAGCTCTCTCTTCACCACAACGGATCAGTACAGCAATTGCATAACAGCGGATGCTGTTCTAATCCGCCTGCCAATCGGACGGAGTTTCAGCGCCCAGGTTGAACTACATCTAACCGGTACCTTTCAACCTCCCACACAAGCTCAAGCAGCTTCCCTCCCAGAGAGGTGACACGCATGTCATAAAATCCAAGTTCCACGACCAGGGTTTGGGTCACTGAGGCATCCGTCTTTGACTGCCACCTAAACTACATTTCACCATTCCATCATTTTGAGCTCTAGTCCCAAGGGAGAGTCATCCCACGTTGTAAAAACAAACGTGTTTTTTGTTCAGAGTATTTCCTTGAACAAGACAGTTCACGTTTGTGCATTCACACAAAACACAGACTACTCATTAAAACCAAAACTAATCTCAATAAAACATTCCACAAGTTCCTGAGTTTCTGCTATGTGTGACTGAGATGTGATCATAGTTACCATTGCTTGCATGTTGCTGCTTTATTGTCAGCATTTCCACTCCAGAAAGCCTGGCTTTCCTCATGGCAGAGGTGGCACGAGGACAACCTGAAAGACTGCAAGCAAAATGGAGACGAGGAGGCTTTGTTTCAGTGCATTAACACGCATTTTCACGTAAATAAAAAATAATTTCCCATTTTTTGTAATATGACAAAGAAAAACAGTTTTAAAAAATCGCAGAACCAGACACTACTGTTACACAAAATTATTAAGCCTTCAATGAAAAAAAACATTTTGTGTATAATGCAGTGATAGGTAATAGAAAGGGAGCAACATGTGGAAGCAAACAGCCATCATCTACAATAAGGTATTACCACGTGCCCGGGGGTCCGGGGGTGGACCTGTATGGTGCTTCAAGTTTTTTGGTTGTCTGCAATGGTGTTTACTTCTCCCTTGAAGCTCATTTAAAATGGAATATACTACCATATATCTGCTAATAGCTCCGGTGTTTATTCCAAAAGTGTGGCAGCCGGCCCGGTGTTTATTAGAGACTGGCATCTATTGGAGACAGGCGTTTATTCCGTCACAAACAGAATGTTGATGGCTCATGGGTTCATTTCGTAGTGAGATTGGGTCACAAAATGCAAACAGCACCACCAGATAAACATTTCAGGGGTATGTCACTGCACAAAGTTTAAACGTTCAATGGAATGAGCCATCGTGACACTGGCTCACAACACAAATGCCACAGACACCCGGCATGTGTGTGTGTTGGTAGAGCCCACTATTGGAGACCAACACCTGTTAGACCCGGCAGCGACTGGAGACCGGTGTCTATTAGAACTGGAAGACATCCAGTTTAGTCATTTGTGGGGTAAGTGTGTGGTTGAGTTTTTGTAGAGATAATGTAAGTTGCACAGACATATGGGTGATGCTGTCGTACGCTGCCCTAATGCCGTAGTCACAATTGCCCTTACGGCTACATATGGGCTTGTCTGCGGACAAAAAAACGGGTAAAGCTGTACAGGGAATGCAAGGAGCGTGCACTTATCACATAAAGAGCACTTACAGCCCTCTTGGGGAGTCCGCAGGGTTTGGTGGGAGTGGTATAAAAATGAAAAATCTATATAACACCCCTGTGTCTCATCAACTTCCCCCCATTCCACCCTTGCGTGCTGGAGAAGTGTTTGCGACAACCTGTCACCAACATTTTTGGTCGACAGGCTCACTTTTTTATTTTGCGTTAATCAGTTCCTGAATTTCAGTGGTAAGAGAACTGGTGGCTAAAGAGTCGCTAATATTACCTTCACTGCATTTAAACAAAGCCTATAGAACTGTATTCCAATACATTTAGTCGAGGAGGCTGGAAATTCTTCATCCATTGCATCAGTCATTTACATTTTTTTCTAAATACAATGTGAACATTTTGTTTTGATTGGACTAAAATGGAATGAGTGCACATAATAAATTGTATAGAAGATAATATGATAAAAGTTCAACACAAAGTGATATGACACCAATGTGAGAAATTTAGCAAAGTCATGTGACCATACAGTGTGCTAGAATGTTCTAATAATGTTCCTTTGGATTATTCTGATGTGGAAAAACAACAGTGGAATGAACTTCATCAAACTCAATTGTGAATGGATTTGACATACATTCTTGTTTACTTGTTTGTTTGTACACATATTTCATTTACACTCGATTATCATGAAGAATTACAAGAATCTGGAAAACTTCATCTACACTCATCAGTAGCAGGTATTTATCTGTGAGTAACTGTTGAAGTTTTAGCTAAAAATGTCCTAGATTCATTTTAGTTCAGTGAATCGGATCCAATCGGATCATTCCAAATGACCCAAGATTGACTAGAAATCATACCACAAACTGTGAAAAGAATCGAATTGTTGTTCAAATTAATTGTTACCCTTCTAATATTTTATTATGAAAATGTTTTCTTCTCGCAGAAAAAGCACAGATGCCCTTCTACTTGGTGTTGTATTTCAATATTCCAGTCAGGTTCCCAAAGCCCACCTTCGATGTGTCAGAAAGCTGCCACTGACGTGACCTGAGCCGTCACAGCCTGGAGTTGGGCAGGACATTCCCTCCGTTTTTCCAGACTTCCATGTGAACTGAATGCCATTCAGATAACCGTCTTTTTGCCTCTTGGCAGCTATGGGACATCCAGATGCACTTCTGTGGGATGCATATTTTCCTGTTACATGTCCCTGACCATCACAACCCGGGACTGGACACCTGCACACATACAAAACCAAGGTTAGGCGGCTCATCATTTTCATCAGTTTGATTGTCTATTGATTTATCTTTCAAGGAAATACCTGACATTTATCCATCTTTCTCAGTGTTAAGCACACAATACCTCATAAACATGCTGTTTTTGATTTCCATTGTCTTACTTTAATATTTGAATAAACATAATCATGTTAATATAAGGTATTCTCGGCCTACTATAGTTTTAGAAAAGTGGCATTGCATCAGTGCTAGTTCAATGCAATGAGTCAGAAAATTCCTTCACATGTTCCAGCTCACAAAAGTGGCTCGTGGTTAAAGCTGACATCAGTCCTGAAAGCATCTCCATTATTGTAAACAGAAACTCTGGCTTTCTTTCTGTGTCAAGGCTTCTTGACTATTACTGTAAACACACAGAACTATTGAAAGAAAATTCCTGTTTTCTTTCCTTTCTATGCTTTATCCATCTGACTCCAAACAACCTTGATTATTCATTCAGTGTTTCATCAGATGTCCAAAATATTTGCTGTAAAGATATTCATATTTTCATACATCAGTTTAATGATAGAAAAAAATCATTCAGTATCCCGGGCACCATTTTTTTTAGTTTTTACGTTAAAATCATACCACATGTATAGGATTCAGTGGACCTAAATCCCTTTGTGGCATCTGTATCCCAGTGTTTTATCTGTGCTGCTCACAGAGCTGCAGCGGGTAAACGACCTCAGACATCTCTGGTAAATGACCCGAGCTTGGAGAACAACCACCCGCGGAGGGTGAGAGCGGAGTTATTTTTTCATACATAAAATGACAAAGTGTACTCAGTGTTTAATAGAATGACAAGCTTGAAAATGTACAAAGGGTTATATTTGTGGTTTGCACCACCAGAGAAATCAATGCAGCTACAGGGCTGAGGCCACAAAAATCCCATTGTGGGATTTAGGTGGAGTCAATCAATCTCTCTTTGCTTCTATCTCTCCCTTTTGTGCTTGGCTCTCTGCATGAGTGTCTGCAGGAGTTCACAGAGACTGCAGACCCTCTGCCTCCACTCTGCTATATTGCCCTTCCAGAGTTCCTCCTACTTGTAAGGGCTAAAAAATGTAACTCCTTTTTTCATGACAGAGTGTTCTTCAGGACCTGTTTCAGGACTTTCAGTGACTGCAAAAAACAACGTTGCACTTTACAAATCAGCTTCACTCAGCATCATTTGAAAACAGGAAATGAAAAAGTCATGTCATGTCACAGGTCCTGTGGTGAGCGGTGAACAGATGCAGGTGGAAACTGCAGCCTTTCAGGTCTTGGACTAAAAGTGAAGACTGATGATCAGCAGAGCACCTGATGGGTTCCTGATCCTCCTTATTTTCTTTACTGTGGATGATCTTTATGCCACTTTTCCTGGCCCGTGGACACCCTGAAAGACTGCAGATGATTGAAGTGAGAAGGAAAGTGAAAAAAATAAGAGTATTGAATGAAAAAATATTGTTTTTCAATGACTTTGTGTTGACAGAATTTTAGAATTTTTGACCTGTACCTTCTGTGTGAGGCATAGTTGCCGGTTATATGTCCAGAACCATCACACCCTGGTGTTGGACATCTGTTGAAGAAAGAAAACTCAAATAAACAAATAAAATCAATCTTGATTAAGGCTGTGTATTTGAACCGCAAATGACAAGGACTAGACAATGCCATTTACAAAGTTTAAATTAAGAATGTTGCTTCTCTAGACAAGCGTTCCCCAACATTTTTGTGGCAAATGATAAAGAAACAGTAGACTTAAATGCAGAGCAAATGTATTAATATGAATACATTTTATAAATAAATATGAATAACTCTGGTAACATCCTCTGCCTGTGAATATTATTCAAACGGGCTCAGAGTGTTAGAATCACCTGTTGCGATAAAACCATATTTTAAGTAGGACCCCTACTGTTTTTTTTTTTTGGTTGCATCCTTTTCTTCAGTCTGTTCTTCCCCGCTCTAATTCCTTATACATTTGCAAAGAAAGGTTGTACATACAACTTTGCGTTGCACGCTGCCAGACTACTTTTAGTGCTCAAGTGACCCAAGAATCTTGTCATCTTCAAAACCAATCGATTTTTCACAGACGTTGTCATTTTGCTCACCTGAAGAAACTTTACAGCTCAAGTGATCGAAAGTGCAGCTGAGAGAATCCGGTAATTTTTCAAAATAAAAGATTGACGAGACTCAAAAGAAAAAAACGGGTACGGTATAATTAATTATCTCTTCCACGGCACGGTGCCAATTGATCCACGGATCGGTACTGGTCCGTGGCCTGGTGGTTGGGGACCACTGCTCTAGACCAACAAAGGAATTTTGATTGTGGAGCTCAGAGGGGTTTATAACTACTTAGTGTGCAGAGGGATTTACAAACTGATTTTTTATTTCTGTACTGACTGTTGACTGGAATTCAGCAGTCATCATGTAATATCTGAACTGTCAACTGAAACAGATTTATTATTTTAGGTTAATAATGAATATATAAAAATAAATTACTTGAAAATAATCACTTGAGTGTTCCATTTGAAGACATTGTTCAGAACTCTTATTTTTAAATTGAGAAACTTCATAGAAGTTTCTGCCTCCATTTTAAGCAAAGGCAGAGCTTCTCTCTGAATGGTCAGTTAACAGATTAAAAAGAGAGCAAAGCAAAGTCCGCTTCGTTTTGTGGTAAGCCAAAACACTATGTGCCATTATGTGTCACAGCAATGTTATTAAGTAATGCAGAGGAAGTGGGTATGAATACTTTTTTTCCGTTACTGTGCAAACCTTCTAACTTTAAATGTTTAAAATGTGTAAAATCACACACTGAGTGAGGGTTTTTTGCAAACAGGAGATACAAGAGAGACAGTCAGGTGTGTCATGGGAAATGATTAATTTTCATTCATTTAAAAAAACATTTTGCATTGCCAGATTATCAGCTCTGTGTTCATCCAAACAATGCCAGGTATGACACTGAGTAGTTAGGAATATGAAAGATCATAAAAAGCCTTTGTCTATGATCATTTCTATTCAAAGCACTGATGAGAATGATTTAACCGCACTTTAGTCGATTGCTCTTTTTTCGGAAAAGTCAGAGCCCTTAAACTGTCTCCACTAATCATTCTTGGAGGCTTAATCAATACCTCACAAATCTAACCAATCAGATGTGGTTAACATCCTCACTTCCTTGTGCCGACATGGTCCATAAAGTCTCTCAGTTCCAACAACAATGACAGCTAAAGATCATGTTTGGCGGTGTAGCTTCCAGCGGGATCTGATGTAGGACCGTATGAAAAGTTCAAGAAATAATGAAGATTAAAGACATGAGTCAGTCCGGCTTCAGCAACACAGTTTTTCACTGCATTTCCCATGATTCATTGGGTTGATGTGACAGCATCTCTTACTGCACTATGGTTAACTGTCATGAAGCACAACACATGCCTGTTCTAAAAGTTCTTCTTGATGAAATCAGAAGTAAACAGTTTAATTCTCCTTTAAGGTTTGTGTTGGAGAACAAAGGACTTCTCAGCCTGAGATTCCAGTGTTTGGTTCAAGTCATCTTTCTTAATCAAACAGCTGTTTTCTAAAAAAACGTCTGTTTAAAGGACAAATTTCAGACTTCAAGCACTTTTGAAAAAATTGAAATTAAGTGACCATGCATAATATCCATCTGTTGTTGATGTCTGTTAGATAACTAATAGATATCATGTATCGGTAGGAAGAAACTACCCAAATGGCGTGTTTACAATGCGATGGCATGATGGGATTGCAACAGCGAATAGCCACAACTTAGATATCTAATAGATGTGTCCGTGCCTAGTGGGTAGTGCTTCTTCAAAAATACCAGATCCACAAAATTGTTTTTATTTACAAGGGGATAAGATAAGATGCAACTATTTCCAACCATAGCTCTTGTTTCTATGTTTCCTCCTGATTAAAAAAACCCTTTTGTGAGAACCCCATTCCAGCTTTGCATTCTTTTTTTCTCCTCTGAGCATCTGGAGAAGCAGGTCACACATTGAAAGACCGTATCAAAACAAACTGTTCTTCACATGCTCTATGCTTTTGACAGTCTTTTGACAATACGTCAACTACAGTACACGAGCAATCATAAATATAGCCTTTTTTGACAGAATATTTAGATTTAGATTTTTTTAAATCATCATTTCAAAACAAAAAAATTTAAAATTCACATTTTTTGAAATTATTTCCTTAAAATAAGGCACAACCAGTTCCTGTTTGATAGTTTATACAGAGGTTTTTTTTCACCTATAATTGAAAGTAATATGCAAATTCCAATTGATAATTCAATTTGCATTTTGCTATTACAATTTCAATATGAAAAATTACAATTCAATCTTACAATTTTAAAAATAAAATTTTAAATAAAAACTAAATCAAGTGCATTTCAAAATGTCATGGGTTTTTGGTACCATAATTCAAATGAAAATGCATTTTGCAATTTACAATTTAATACTAAATACTGACATTTCAATACACGATTTGTTTTAAATTCATTTTGAAAGAACTCTCACCCAAATTCAAACTTGAGGAAACCGAAGACGAGCCTTCCACGTCTTCCTCGACTTACGGATTCATGGAAATAGTTGTTCTCACGTTGCATAATATGCAGCGACTGACTCTCCATTGTTTCACATCCGCTCATAATAGTCTTAAATAAAAGTCTTCATCACAAAGTCTTAGTTTATACCAACCGCAAACAGTTTAGAAAGATTCAGTCAAATAAAGTTTTTCATTTGTGGAAGTTGTTTCTGACTTTTGGAAACTTGTAAAAAAGATGTTATTTTAAGAAAAGGTGAGTATGGAAGGTGGTTAAGAACCATTAGCACAGTAAATGTCCCTCTGTGTAAAAAAATAAATATCAGGATCAGGAAAAGGCAGGCGGTGGGCATCGCCCTGATGAGAGTCTGGCAAATTGCAGTTTAGTTTGAATTTTGGGTGAGAACAAGTGTGACACTGTGTAAATGAAAAAGCATTACACCCGGGGGGGGCTGTTTTGCAATTTCATATGAATTTTGACAGAAAAATGGCATGGCAAATTAAAATACATTAGATTTCAAGTTACTTTTACATGAGTTTAACACAAACAATGTATTGAAAAGTCATATTTTAGTATTGAATTTAAATTGCAAACTGCATTTTTATTTGAATTATTGTGCCAGAAACCCATGACATGATTAAAATGCAGTTGATTTTGCTTTTATTACCATTTTTATTTTACATTTTTTGGGAGTTTTTCCTATTGAAATGCTAAATGCAAAATGCATTTTCATATTGTATGATCAAATTGCAAATTGAATTGCCAATTGAGAACTACACATTGCTTTGAGTCATGACCCAAAAAACTTCCATAAGTTTAAGATCTGCTTTTGTAATGCTCAGTTTTGGTTCATTTACATTTACAAAGATAACACAGCACTCCAGAAGAATGAGTCATACATCCACATCATATATTTGAGGGAGCCTTACTTGAGCTCCTGTGCATTGTTGGCCAGCATACTTCGAATGCTTTTATCCGCTAAAGGACAACCTGAGAGACTGAAAAATACACCAGTGGAACATTAGTCATTACAAAAAACAGGTAATTAAGAAGACTCTCCAACACCAGTAAGAGAACAAAGTCAGTTTTCACATCAAACACATGCTTAAATAAAATATTTATAACCAGAAAATGTAAAAAGGCCATGATGCAAGAGCGGAGAGTAGATTAAAAACGGTTAATCCTCTGAGTATCCGTAACGTCAAGAAATGAAAAGCTTGATTGTGTCGCACTGAGAAAAAACGAACAATTGGATGCTCCTAGAAATTACTGTAATTGTGCGATTCAGCTTGATTGCTCTTGTCGTGAATGGTAAAAGCACAGTCTGCCCTGCACTGCAGGTTCTGCCTACCTCATGTAAAGAAGATTTTACATGAGGTCCATTGAAAAAAATGACTCCATTTTGGGGTTTAGCTTGAAACTTTTTAGATTACACCCAATTTTTAATAAATTTTGTTCTGTTCACTCTTGCTTTTGCATATCAATGGTAAAAGGCCCAGGAAAAAAATAGAGAGGTTTGACAGCATTGTTGAGGTAAGCTGAAAACAATAAAGAGAAATAGACTTAGAATCCACCAGGAGAAAGGGAAGTCACACCTTCGATGTGAGGCGAAATTGCTCGTCAAGTGACCACTTCCATCACACCCCGGTGTGGGACATCTGCCACCGGAAAAATAGACAGATTTATAAGCCCAAAAGGAAGGAGAAGCAAATGTGAAAACCACAGATAGAAAGGGTTTCTTTCAGATTTTGTTTGTGTTGTTTTCATTGTTTCCAGTTTAGCTTCACTGTCTGTGATTAATGACCTGATTTAAGCTACAACTGACGCACAATGATGTCATAAAGACATTCAAGACTTCCAAACAGAAGCAGTCATAATGGATCTTGAATCAGAGTGGACACGTGGATGAGGCAGTGAAATTAAATGATGATGTACAGCAAGCCAGTGGAGTACATCAAGTGGAAGATGGTGACAGAGAAGGGTGATGACGTTAACTCCAGAAAAAAAAGGTGGAACAAGCAGAAGATGTGTGGGGCAAGAGTATGGTCAGCTCAGGGTTGGGAGGAGGACGACGGCTCTCACGTTATCAGGTCCTTCTTAGTCTCCTTGCACTGGACATACTTGGGCTTGGGGCTGGGCAGGTTGACATCTGTGTAGGAACGATCATCCAGTAAGTCCTGGAAAGGATCAAGGTCATCCGTCTGTGGGCAATTGAGGAGGAACGGGTGAGAAAGGGAAGAAAAGCAAAGGGGCAATGAGTTTTTATTTCCATTTGTCAAGAAGTCATCTTTGCAAGCAGTCCACTTTGAAAATTGAGATCCATTTTCTAAACTGACAAGGCAATAAACATATTCTTGAGCCATGTCTCTTTGCGTTCCTGACTTTTTTTGGTTTTTCCTCTACGCAAATACACAACAATTACCCTCAGACTCCACATACCACCAATACCGAAAGCTAACACTGTTAACATTTAACATTTTTTTATCCATCAGAACTAGAAAATGATTAGGAAAGGACAAAAAAGTATTAGGGAGGAAATATTGCCTGAATGTTAAATGAAAAATGTCTGAAAAGTTACTTTGAGGCTTAAAATCAACCAAGGTGGGTCTTTGTATGTTGTAAGTGTAGGTATGGAATGAAAAGGGAGTTGTCTCTAGTAATAATTTAGTCAGTCACTAGATGTCACTGTGGTGTAGTGTCACACTTCAGGACAAAAGACCACACTGCTGAACTGTTTTGTCTGCAGTACATGCAGCCAGGCCGTGACATCAGTTGATGCAAATCCTCTTTCCTTTCGTCCATGCTTTACAGTGCATGTACAGTAATACCCATGAAAAGAGATGTCCAGATGCAGCCCAAATCATCCAGCTCTCAATTCTGTCTTGGAATGTTCCTGCCTGCCTAAAAGTTTCTCCATTTATTCGTAGCGAAAGCCGAGACATAAAGAGAGATCAACACATACATGCATATAGAGCTGCAGAGGGAAAAAGTAGGCTAGCGATAGGACTCGTATGGATGAGAGGAAAACCTCCCAAAGAGATGTGGGTACAGCGGCACACACTCATATATGAATATTCAAGTGCAGCAAAAGAGGCCTGCATACTGTACATGCATGCGCCTGTGCGCTCCAGCAGGCGCACCCAGCAGTGGTGCATTGATTTCCACCAGCTCTTTGATGAGATGAGCTATTCCAACTGCCTCCCAAGGTGCTACTTTGCATAATTCATTTTGAAGAAGAGCAAAATATAAAAACAAAAAAGCCATCGTGCAGGCACCATGGCACAAACAGCAGAGAACGTCATGCATTGTAATGCTGATGGCAATTAACATGCAGATTCATCAAGATTCCCTCAAAAACAATGACTTTATAATGATTCCAAAAATAAGGGAAGGGAGAAACCTCAAAGACATTGCAAATATTTGACTCATGAACACTGAACTGAATCAATGGCTGGAGGGAGATGAACAGGGCTGAAACACACTGAGCACAAAGCAGAACTCTATGGCCCATCAGCCAGCATCTGCTACTCTCCAACTGTCATCAATACCAAGGCTCCTCTTCATCTGAACTTCCTGTCCTTTGTCCACATTTTCATCATACTAGTTTTGCTTTAAGGCAATTTTGAAGGGCAAACAGGTTTCTATTTGGTAGGGTATGTTTTGTCAAAGTGAAGAGTAGCATTGAGGCTGGAAGTGGAACCCTTTAGATTTGTACTTCGGTTCTAAGCAAAGGTTGTTGTTTACCTTCCATCACAAGAGAGAGAATATTTGAGCCACAAATGTGTAGCAGTTGTCGAGTGTGTCCTTGTTCTTTTCCCTTTACCTCTTTCTCGTCCTCATCTATGTGTTTGATCTTGGTGTAGTCTACAGGCAGGTCCCAGCAGTCTGCTGCGTCCCCCATGCCATAGCAGCGGGAGCCCAGCAGGGCGGCTTGCCTCTGGGGGGACATTGGCTCTAGAGGGGTTAGAACAGCATCCCCTGCACCACCGCTGCACAGACGCTTGCTCATACTCAGGTCCAACGTACCGTTCTCATCAACATCTAGACCTGGACTCTGAAAAGTGCATGTGAATGTTGTATGTGTGTGTGTGTGAGAGGAGATGGATGCATGGAGTTGTTATAGGTCAAATAATTATGAGGAATGAAAGAGGGGTAAACAAAACAAAAGGAGTTGGGGATGGAAAGTAAGGGATAAAAGACAGAAAGAATGTGATTAAAAAGCAGTCAAAAACGTTCACTTTCTCGGGTCAGGAAGAGGCAATCACAGACAACATGGAGCGCACATAGGATTCACATTAGAGGTTATTATTCAGATTTGGAAAGATAATCGAAAACACAAAACTGTTTGAGCTGTTCCTGCTGTAAATGTGAAGAGAAAGTCCTCAGTCCTTAAGGACAAGTACATCTCTCTACACAGAACTCTTTTCTGAATCTGTCTTTTGCTTTTCTTCCACGCCTCTGTGGTCAGTGTGACCTAATCTGGTGTGAACCTAATGTGACTGGACAACACAGGGGTGCTAGTGGGGGTCTGCAGGGCCTGAAGGTTAGGAGTAGGTTTGAGAGCAGGGATGAACATCAGTGGCTACAACTAGACTGCCGCAAACCCAAAAATAAATGCTGAACTGTGGAGTGCTCTGTAACAAAGTGGGCCACATCCTGTTCACCGAAGCCTTCACTTTCCCTTCTGAGTTCATGTCTTTATTTGAAATCTGCATTTTACAATCAATGCATGATTTTCTTATGTACAAGAAGAAACAACTTGCGTGATGAGGTTGGTATTTTTGCAGAAACTGACATGCTTTCATGTTCTATCACTTGTCCCGTCTCTTAGCTGCTCTCCAAAGTAGTTTTTCCTCATCTTGAAGTGTAGGAAAGCCCACTGAAAAGCAGAATTCAACAGAGTGCGTCCCTGTGGGAAGATTCTCCTCGTGTCTGAAGTTGATTCCTTTGTGCTGCACCCCAACTTAAAAACACACTTTAGATTTAGAACCTAACTCCACAACAGATGTGCTAAATCAAAGCCTTCAAAATAGAAGCAAAACCCCAAAACATTACTACCAGAGTTATGTTTTGAGTAATAATCGATTTAAAAAAACAGAAATTATGTTAAACAAACATGCAGATGAGGGTGTGTATAAGCAGAGCTACTTTTTAAAGCAAAACAACCCAAAAACAATTGAGTTTTAAATTTTTATCTGCTGCAGTATCCCTCCTTCAAGATATTATTCAAAATTTAAGGACAAGATGTAGACAGACAGAATTAGTGCAGAAATACGGCCGTTTAGGCTTCTCCGGCTCTTTGTTTACCTTTCTTCAGACTTCACTCCCTGCTTCTGAATACTCTCCAACTCAAAGTCTGAAACGTTTTACCCAATGTTTTTCTGGAGAAAAGATTCAAAAAATGTATGACCTATTTAAAACTATTTAGCTATCTAATTAGGTCAAAATAATTCCAATAAATGTGCATACATGATATTCTCTCCTGTGAAAGAGATGGTTAATCATGTGTTGCCTTTAGATTTTGTGTTCTTACATGTGTTCATTTAAGTGAGAAACAACACAACTCATGAGAAAAACCAAGTACATGTGTGTTTAGGATTGCTAGCATAAGTCCTTCATCGGGCTGCACAGTGGCGCAGTGGTTAGCGCTCCTGCCTCACAGCAAGAAGGTTCCCGGTTCAAGTCCTGGCTGGGGGACCTTTCTGTGTGGAGTTTGTATGTTCTCCCCGTGCATGCGTGGGTTTTCTCCGGGTACTCCGGCTTCCTCCCATCGTCCAAAAACATGCTTCACAGGTTGATTGGTTACTCTAAATTGTCCCTAGGTGTGAATGGGTGTGTGATTGTGGCCCCTGTGACAGACTGGCGACCAGTCCAGGGGTGTACCCTGCCTTCGCCCAAGAGTAGCCAGGTTAGGCTCCGGCAACCCCGTGACCCCGAAAGGGATAAAGTGGATTGAAAAATGAATGACTGAATGGATGAAGTCCTTCATCAAAGGGATATTTTTTTAGGGCATTAGTACAAAATACTTATAAGCTAAGATCTGGAGTCAATGCCACATCTCCGTTGTTTTCTTTAGAGCCATTTCGCTATAAATGACCAGTGTTTAATCCTAGATCACTTTTGTCAGAGAGTTCATATTTATCTGCAAGGTTTTAAAATCTGCAAACAATCCCATATCATCATCCTCACTCCACCACAACGGTTGACAGTTGAAACAACACCGAGTTTCCCAGAGATGATTTTCTTACCATAGCTTAGTGTGCATTTCTTCCATAGGGCACATTTCAGGATTCCTGTGGTTTTGTTGGACTCAGCTGTGGTGTTGCATTGGACCACAGATGAACCACACAAGTTTTAGATGATGCATTTGTTATGACTTCATTTTAAGACACCCTGTATCTCTGCAAGTCCAAGCTTGTTTATTATTTGAGCTTGTCATTTTGGCAAACTCTTTGTCATGTTTTTCAGCACATACTGGTCAGACTGGTCAGTTTTCTGAATCAATCAGTACTGCTAATATTTTGCTCTCTGGCATTGTGCTGAGAAACAAACAATCCACAGTCTGTATAGATGATGTTCAAGATAAAAGAAAGAAAACATGCTTTGGTTTTATTCATGTTCAGTGCTCCAGCTTTTGGTGGTTGCCACAAATGTAAAGCGCCACATTGCGGCATGCATACATAACCCGGGGTGAGATGGAAATCTGTACAAGAGAAAGAAGTCCTCACACCTTTGATATATTCATCAAATACAGTGCATCAGTTTACGCCAATTCAGAAAACATAATTCTGAGCAAAACACATAAAATGTATTTTTGCTTTAGCCAGAACAAGAATGAATAAATACAATGAGCAGATTGAGAGACAGAGACAGCAGAGATGCTGAGTAAAACAAGTGGGGTGTGGGTGAATAAGTGTGCCAGTGGAGTTTTATTTGAATACTGAACAGGAACAGCATGAGCCATGAGGTGAGAAGATGAAAGAAAAAAAAACAACAAAGTCTCTGATTATCCTCTCTGTCCTGAAAGCTTCCTGCACATCTGGTCCCGGAGCAGGGAAGGACACACAATGAAATGAATTTTACCCAGAGAAGTTCTGACTGCTTCAGGAGGTTGTCCCACTGAGTTTATCCTGCCCCACTTATCTCAGGAAATAGGTTGCTTATGGCTGTTTTCCCTCTCTCTGCTCCTCCATGGTTTTATTAGCACAACTCCTCTTTCTTTGGCACTGTGCGATGGGCTGGTGTGAGTGAAACAGTCAAAGCTGGTAAGTGTAAAACTTTAATGAATGTCACTAAAAATCTGTTCTGCTTGCAGTCAGTTACTCTGAGCCTTTTTTTAAAAATAGTGAATAACATTATGATTCCAAATTTCCCCTTAGACTTCACTCATCATTTAAATAAGTCTGTTTAGTGTTTTTATTTACTTTACAGTCAACAGCAGATTTTTTAAAAGTTGTTTTTGTAAACAAAAAGAAAATTAAGCATTTGGTCATAAAGTTTACACTTGGACCTCATATAAATAGTTCCAGAATATACACAGCTATTTCAAATAATCACTTCACATCAACTAAGCTTTAAACAGACCATCAATGTTTCTGATTTGTAAATAAACTCTAATATTTTCATGTATTATTCATGAACTAATAATATAATATAATATAATATAATATAAAATAAAATAAAATAAAATAATATAATATAAAATAAAATAAAATAATATAATATAAAATAAAATAATATAATATAAAATAAAATAATATAATATACTTTTATAGCGGTTTTCTATCTTCCTTGAAGGCTCAAGGCACTTTACAGTCACAGTCCTTTTCACACACACACATTTACACACTGATAGCAGCTCTGCTGCTGAACACTAGCGCCAACCTTCCACTAGAGGCAATCTGGGGTTATCTGGGGTATTTTACCCAAGGACACTTCCACACAGGGGAGGGAATGGCAGGAGTCAAACCTGCAATCTTCTGATCAGAGGTTGACCGTCCTGCCTCTGCACCTCGACTGACGTAGTACATCTATTATATACAGTAGCGTAGTTCCACATACAGTGGTCCCTCGCTATATCCGGGTTCACCTTTACAGCCTCGCAGATTTTCTTCTGTTCAATTTTTCAGGTTTTTTTAAAGCATTTCTTTGTTCTGCATCCTGATTGGCTATTGTCAAAAAATCTCCTCTGTGGTGTGTCTTTTGCATAGAATCCATTCAGTTTGCCACATTTACATAGATCTTCAATCAGCAACAGATCTGTGTTTTCATTCTATAATACTGGATTTATTTTCCTTCAAGATTTGAACTTTGAGAGTTTAAACAAAAGAGAAAAGTGTTGTAGCCGCCATGACCAAATCTATTTATGATTCCCATTTGTCACGTGATGAGTAGAACGTCATTAGGCGCACCTGTCACCTGTTTTTTTTTGCTTTGGTCCAAAGAGGGTGCACAGGGTCCCACATTTTTGTTGATCACTGTATTTGCTTTTTGATGATTATTGCTTTTGATTGTTTGCATATTAGGTGTCATCTGCGTCTATGATGATGTGCAATAAACCAAGACACAGCCAGGGGGCTTTATCGTCAAATTCTTTTTTGAGTTTGTTGCAAACAAGGTGCTGCCGCTGCCTCTCTAGCGGCTCATAAGCCCTGCAGCCATTACCAGTGTGAAAGTGTTCATTTCTGTCTAAAAAAAGTGGATGAAGTGTAATAATAATGAGGAGTTTTACTGTCTTAAAACACGTTTGCAGATTTCACCTATTGGGGGTTATTTTAAGAAGAACCCCCCACAATAAATGAGGAAACATGATTCTGAGCTGGAATCTGGCTCTAAACTGTACAGTTGGATAGCTCTGATTTTGCTCATCATTTTTGTTGCACCGCTAATGTTAGCTTGAGGTTGTGAGAGCTGTAAGCTAGCAGGAGAGAGTGTAAACAAAGGCATGGTGGAACATGGCCCCAGGCTTACTCTGTTTCAACAGTCCAGTCTGACTGAAGCAGATATTTATGTGAATAACAGTGACGGGCTCCTTGTGCAGGATTTGGGGGGATTAAAGAGATGAAATATCCACAGGACATGACTGTCTCACCTACTTCACCCTTACTAACCCTTGTCTGTTATATAAGTGCTTACTACGACCTGTCACCTGCAGCATGTCTGTAGAAAAAAATTAATGAAGATTTTTTGTTCTACGGTCTCATAGAGCGCTCTACAAACTTGATTCTTGGTGAAGGTAATCTGTGATTTGGTGTGCTGAATCACAGTGGTTTGATTTGTAAATAATCTGATCTTGAGATGTGTGTTTGACTGAAAAATGGTCCTAATTACCCGTGTGTGACCCACCAAGCCACCGGTGAATTTCGTTCCCGTCTTGCATTTTTTGACATGGTATTTTCCACAGTGAGGGCACCAGTTTGAATGTTGTGCAGCAGAAGGCGCTGTTTGACATTTAAATTCACTTTCAGACAACAAAAACAGGCACCTTGTGCTATTCATGTTAAAGAAACAGAATTCTTTTTTCCCTCGTCCTGCGCCCCCTGGAAAATGCCACCCTGGGCGACCGCCCACCATATCAAAAACCACCCCTGCTGTAAAGTTTGTTTAGGGGAGGAAAATGGCTACGTCTGAACGTTCTTTTATTATTATCAACCGGATCCTCTCGATTACATTTCAGTCAGTTGAGAGCTAAAAGCAGCCTGGGTGGTGTGCAACACAAGAACAGGTATTGCAACCTGTTTGCATAGAGATGTGACTTTCATGAATGAGTGCGGGGGGGGATCAGTCTTGTTTTTGTCTTAAATGTTTCACCAGAAGCTCTTGCATGGAGCTACGCAAATCAGTAGCCTGATTTGTTTCTTATTGACTATAAATAATAGTTTTATTGGTTACATTTTGCTACCGTATTTAAGTTTTTTAATGAGATGATCTTAAGGATCATTGTAGAGCGACGACTAGAAAAGCAACAACAATGGAGGTCATCCAGCAGCTCGTCTTTTTTTTTGCTTTACTTCTGGTACATCGTGTATCACAGAAATTTTATGTTGTTTGAAAGATAATTGTGGGCGGCTAAGAGGAATACCGCCGTAAAGAGGAAAAAACATTACCTCGTAAGCGCTAGATTGGCTGTCTCTATAAGTCACCATCACTTTCTGCCAATCAACAGGTGGCTACAGGTTCCCCTTTTCTATGGACCTACAACCGATGGGGGTCGTACGGTTTGGTACTGTTTAATTGGTCCATTTTACAATGGAAACGCTCAAAATACTGGACCGTACCATACCGGACCTCTCAGCGGAAACGAGGCTTAGCAGTGGTCAGTGTCACCACCCTATCTGCATGCGGACTCTGTTTCACCACTCACACCGCGTGCACAAACCGTACATTGTTTACTTTCATCGTTTACTTTACAGCAGTATTATTTCACGACAGTAACTCCGTGATCACAAGATTTGTTTTGTCAATAACAGAGAGCTTCTCCCGACTGGATTAAAGCGCCAAAAATAAAAGAACATTGCCTAAAAGCAACAGCGTATATTGTCGTCATTACAAACAATAAAATTTTCAATAATATGTGAAAGGATGACAGAGTCACTCTCTCTGTTTGATCGTTTTTATTTTTCATATGTTGCCGACGGGGAAAGAGGAGGACGTTTTTCTCTGAGGAGATGCCACGGGCTGCTGCAGCCGCTTTAGCCGATAAAAATGTATCAATGGTAACTGAGTTTGTAAAGAGTCAATAAATGGTGTTGCATCCTCTTTGGAGAGTAAACTGCCATCAAACGAAACAGAAGAAGAAGAAAACATTTGTAGTCCTTTGTCGGATCACATGGTCCTGATCCTTAATATTTATTTTTTCTTTCATTTTTTTCAAAATTAAAGCAAACCTTTTCATTATTATTATTATTAAGATTTTAATTGTTATAAACAGTTTAAAAGGTTAAGATTGCTATTAACATCTGAAGCCATAGTCTGACCATAAAATTATTTAGCAGAAGTGACACAATTTTTGAATCTCCACAATCTATGTTTAAAAATAATGACAAATTTGAGCAAAAGGAAGTAAGTGAAAACTTGGTTTCCAGGGTTTTATTTCTCCTGTTAGTCTTTATTAAATTGTGAATTGAAAATTTAAAAATCTTATCTAGACAGACCCAGCTCAACTTAATGTAATGTTAGGTATAAGGCTGCACATGGCACTATACAAAAACCTTGATATTTTTGTTGTACGTTTACGGCCATCGCTCTAAAACTGGATGGCAGAAGCTGTACAGCACGCCTAAAATAAATTCAACAGTTAGTTACAGAGTTTTGACTTCTTTAGTGCAGTGATGTGTCTTATGTGTCTGTGCCTCAATATTGTTGTTGTGTGGCTTCGTACATGAAAATAAAACTTTTCATCTAATCAGAAATTGCAACACTTTTTTCTTGCGTCTCATTAAAAAATGTGACCAATAACGTTTTTACGTGGACTAAAACAGCTGCCTTTTTAGCTGCCTATTCATTTCCTTCAAGTATTTGCTGTCTTTGAGGTAGCTTCAACCGGATAATATGAAAAACCCCAAACCTGTTACAGTCCATCATCTACCGTGCAAAAAAACAAAAGACTTCCCAGACAGATTCAGGGTCGGGAACTTCTACTTTCTGCACTGATGAGGATGGATCAGCCGAATCTCTGTTACTGAAGACATAGTGAACTGGCTCTTGAGCAGATGTCTGACTAACAGCTAATCTGGTGTTCAAATACCAGACTCTAGTCTTTGCCCCTTTACCTTTAACCCCACATTGGTTTCAGTTGATTGAAGCCTAAAAACATATTCTCAGTGCTATGAAATTTCAAATGAAAAAAGTTGCAGAAACGGTCAAACCATTTTCATTTTGTATCCAACAGATTTCATGCTGACTTCATATATTACTTCACTTATATTTAGTCTGTTTACTTCTATTTTAGGAGAGACTGTTGCCCTTTTTACGAGTTTTGAAATATTATTTGATTGATGTGGTTGGGGGGTTTGGGAGTAATACTGTATATCTATCCATCCGTCTTAAGAACCTGCTGAACCTCTCGTGAGGTCACAGGGTTGCTGGAGCCCGTCCCAGCTACTGTTGGGGGAAGGCAGGATACAGCCTGGTTCTGTCACTGTTGATCATATTTACACATTTTCCACCTAAATCTTTGTGAGTTTATTGTATTTAGGTGTTCCTTGCGTAATTTAGGACAAAGTTAAAGTGGTCTTTTTCATGATGGAAAGCTTACTGTGAACCCATTTTAACTCCTCTCTTTACCAGTCTGCTTTGCACTTCTTTTCAGCCTCATTTTTGTTGGGTGCTTAGTGGCAGAAATATGAAATCAGTTTCCTGGATAGAAAAAAAAAGACTGCTTAGCAGAGCTTTGAGTGTGAGACAAGGCTCTGGACCCTTCATGGAATGTCTATCGGCGGTGTTACCAGCTGAAATATCCGGATATATATGCACTATATATATGTCAGCTCCATTATTTTCAGAAATAAGTAAAATAAGCAGAGCAAAGAGATGATGAAGCTGAGTTTTCTTAGAACCAGAGCATTGTTGGGAGCTATGTGTAAAGCAGTTGTCTCTCATTCTAAAAGGTTCAGGGTTTCAGGGTTCATGGCTACCTGGATCACATCCCTAAGTGTTCTTACGGGAGGCGCTGGATGCTTAGTTGTTTCTGTGGGACTGGCAAGGAAGCAAAGCCACTCCCCTGTTAGTGTGTGAATATAAGAGCATTTTATGGAGGGATGGGGTAGATAAAATCCATCACACAAGTGTGGACCTCTTCCCAATTAGATCCCAAGTCAAAAAACGCCACAAAAAGAAAAAAGTAGACATTGAAATGAAGAATTGTGGTAGATCAGTTGGTCCAGCTTTGAATACTGTCTAAGATCAAAGTCCAGAACATGTCAGCACAGGGTGTCAGAGGCATCCAACTGTATCTCTCTCATCCTACCTGTGAGCACAAGTCCTGCGGCTTCCCACCAATGCCATGGGGCATCTCCCGGCAGCGAGTGGACAGGTTGAGGATGGCGGTTGCTGCCATGTGAGCAGCTTCCATGTCGTGACTGTAATCGAAGCTGCTCTTGCTGCAGGTGCTGCTGGCGCTGCTGCCCCCACCCCCTCCACCTCCTCCCCCACCTCCTCCACCACCAATGCAGCTGAGACTGCTGTTGCTACTGCTTGGAGCATAGGTGCTGGTGGTGCTGCTGGCAGAGCTGGAATTCTTGCAGTAGCGCTTGGCTGCAAAATACAAACAAGTAATAAAAACATGACAAAAAGGAATTTAGTTGTTCTAGGTATGTTTCATTTCCCATTTTCATTATTTTTGTGCAATATTCAAGCTTCAGTACAGTCAACTAACCTCACGGTAAGAGATAAATATTCACAGCTGATTAGCCTTTAAAACAATGGTCTTCATCCCTAGTTCTCAAGATCTTTCACCCTCCTTCTTTTCAAACATCCATGTCCTACCTACTGCTTATTGCTCGAATCACATCCATTCATTTAATCAAAATCCAAAGTCGCCTGATCTAGATAATGAGCACTAAGTTGAACAAGGACAGCAGGAACAAACAATGTGCTAGATGTCAACACTCTGGGTTGAAGACCACTGCTTTAAAAGAGTATATAACCCTGGAAAACCATGATGGGGTCAAAGTTTTTATGGAATTTTGTTTTCTATTTTTAGGTTTTCAAATCTTTTTGGCTGCTGTTAATTGCTGCTTCCCAAAATGGACAAACAAAAACCAAATTTGTTTAATTAACTTCAAAAGCCCTGAAGAAAATTGCTGATGGGTTCTCTGGGGTTAAACAGTTTCAAACGTGACTGCCTTGCTGCATAAAATGTCAAAACTTGATCTACTGCTCTGGCATCCACTACTTTTTGCCAAATCATTGTACTTATCAGTTCACAGGGGCATGTTGTAAGCTACAGCAGATAGGGAATACCATAACAGTGGTTTTAAAATGTTAATGCGAGTTGTTTCAGTGAAAGAAACTTTCATTTCAAGGGAACGCATGGAACCACACTTTAACATGCAGTAGTGCAACAAAGGACACACATTTTCATCAGTTAATCATACTGGGTTTAATCACTTACACAATTTAAATGAACCAGTTAGAAAGTTAAAGTTAATGAGTTGGTGATGCCTATGTTGGTTGCATTTGAGAGATGCTTGGTGCAATAATCATTGAGACCCAACCCTATTTCTGAGCTAAGTGTTAGTCACACGAGCCTTGCATTAGAAAAGCTGAACAGCTGATCACATGGAGCTTCTATGTCTCTGTATGTCCTGCATTAGTGATTTTAATCCAGCGCTGTCACAAATATTGGTGGTCATTTTATGCAACAGAAGGAATATAAAATATATAAATATAATATAAATGTGGACATGGGCCAGATTATAACATTCACAGCCGTCACTTTTGATTGGAATAAATCATTTTGACATGCGCAGAACTATCTAAGATGCTGGAAATGGCCATAGAAGAAGAAGTAGAGGGCTCTGTTATAAACAAACATGGCTGGAGCATAGACAGGCTGCTGTTAGCATGTAGCGAGATCTTCTGAGTGTGTTTTCATTTATTTACTGATTTAGAAAGTGACTTTTCACTCACAATTTTTGGCACTTCTTTCTTGGTCGCTCTGACCCGGAGGAGGGTTAGGGTTAGGTTAAATGCGACCAACAACAACATTTAACCTTGGACGCACATAAAATAGGAGCAGCCAATGCAGTAGTGTGCATTGGCTTTTTTTCTGGACACAATTGGTAACATGAATTCACACGATTGTTTGCATGGCGTCACAGGACTGCTCCGAGCGCAGAGTGCCATTTCCGCATTCAAAGGTGCGTCTGGAGCTCATACAGCTGTCCCAAAAGGTTCTCAAGAGTCCGGGAGCTTCACACTGTCTAGGCATGACACAAACGCCAGCACAGTTATCCCCTATAATCAGAATAAATTGTTTAAAAAGCACCACAATTGGATTAGCAATAACGCACTCATCTCGATGTGAAACTTTGATCCGTGTGAGTCTGATTGGTCAGAGTATTCTGAATGGCTTGAGTACATGATGCATTTTTATTCTGATCGTATTTTCATTCCGATTACTTGTGTCCATGTAAACACAGCTACTGACACTACTGGTCTTCAGTTTTGCTTTGTACAATTAGGAGAGAGTATTTCTTGAGGTGGGATTTTAGAATCACATTTCTAAAGTGGGGTCATCTGACCGCCTACAAGTCTTGAAGAAAGTTTGACAAATCATAAATACACTGGTGATCCTATTGTGAGTAAAAAACGTGATGACTATAGAAAGCAGTACCATCGTGTCCTTTGGGTGACGTCTCCCTTTGGCCATGAGCTTTGGGTGCAATGGCCCTTTTCCCATACACATGGTGGTTGTTGCTGCTGTCAAAGGCGCTGTAGTCAAAACTGGTCTTGGAGTACTTCTCCAGTTCCTTGGCCAGGTTGGAGCGGGGCGTGCTGGTGGAAACATTGTTCTTGTAACCATACTGTGGATAGTCCAGTTGTTTGACAAAGCACATAGGCCTGGAAAATAAATGACGAGGTGGTGGAAGTTGGACGGAGGCACTGAACATTGCCCAGGGGAAGGAAAAGAAACTCGGGGTTTGGTAAATGCGTGTAACCTTTTCGGAGAGGGAAAGAGGGTAAGGAGCAGCATGCCAGCACTCCTGGATTACATATGGAAAATGATGGGAAAACATACAAAGATGATAAGTGGTGAGTCTTGTACACTCTTTCAGCCACTGCTTGGACATTCCTTGCACTTTTTGAAAAAAATAGGATCATGACCGTATCAGTACCGTATTTTTTGGACTATAAGTTTCTCTTACGTCGCAGCAGCCAAAAAAAAAGCATAATTATGAAGAAAAAAAAATCTTATTTAAGTCGCATTTTTGGGAGAAATTCTTGTAACAAAATGCAAGATTGCACAAATTTTATCTTGAAAGGCAAGTGATAATACTGAAACAGATAACAATAATGGACTATCTTTCTTATCTGCGCGCTTCACTGCCATAACACACTGATGCTTGTTTAGCTTCATGAAACATAGGTGGAATCTAGTATATTAACGCTACACATGAACAATAACTGCGATAACCACAGCAATGAAGAATATGCCAAACAAGTTAACTCAAGTCTTTGTATCACTTCAAATCACTAAATCTGTTCAATTCTTCATCCTCTGTGTCGCTTTGGAACCATTCCTTGAAGCGTAAGACTGGACGGCGCTTCTTCTTCTGCATTGCTGTCAGTAGCAAACAATGATTCACACACCTAGAGTGCCCTCTAGCGGGTGTTGCTACTACTTTTTAAAAATCACATAGAAGTTGCACTTGAGCATAAGTCGTACCCCTGGATAGACTAAGCAACAACCACGACTTATACTCCAAGAAATACGGTACATGTACTGAAAAATGACTTTTAGCCCAATTTTATTATCTAATTTTCTTTTAGAGGATCAAGCAACGACAGCTGAAATCCTGTTTCATTGTAAATTTACATTTTACAAGCATTTTTCATCACAGAGTTTTAAAAGCCCCTAAATCTGTCTTTCATTCACTCTTATTCAAACTGCCTTGTATTGATAAATGAGGTCAGTTTCTCTAAAAATCTTACTAAATGATTTGCCTTGACAGTCGAGTGGAGAAATGAGCGCAGTCTCTTAAATGGATTCTCAGGGGACGACAGAGCACAAACATGAAACAGAACCAAGGTTTGTCAAGTCCCATTTCAACAATGTACAAGAATAAAGAAGCAGAACATGCAATGAGTATCTAAATATAATGAAATTAATGCTTTATGTTGGTACACACTTCATATATAAAGTGCCAGAGTCCCAGTATTGAGACAAAACAATTGAAGGAGGGAATACTACCTTAGAACTCGGTCAGATGACTGATTGGACTTTGGACCATCACAGCTCTGGTGCTTCTCCTGGGCTTTTGCCAGTTTTTCAGCAGCAGCAATGGGGCACCCTGACAGACTGAAATAAGAACATAAGCATCACCTAAGCTATGGAGCAGGCATTCTAAAGACAAAACTTTGCATTAGGCACACGTTTAGCATGTTAGGGAGTGGTGGTCAGCCAGTTTACTGGGCTGAAAACAGACACTGCACATCTGTCTGTCAGCCATTCGTTTACCAGCATGTAAGGAGCCTGAAAGCACAGACTACAGTTCACAAAGTCTCTGCTTAAAATTCAAATTCATTAGTTTCCTTTACTATTCCCAGTTTGGATAGGAACACAATTTACAACAGCTTGGATATTTCTGGTTGAGCAGCTTAAAATAATTCTCAGAATATATTCTCCCTCATGCTATGCATTTCAAAGTGCATTCTGCCGGTTGTTTCCTTCACACACCTGCTGATAGATCTCACACACATTTTTGTGTGTGAGATCTTTTTGATAAAAGTAATCTAAACTCAGAAAGATAGTAGTAACTGCAAAATGGAATGGAATGTGACTGTCTAACGTAGGTGAAAGATGACCAATTTAGAAGCTAATAGCTGTAACATGAGGTTACATATATACATACTGCTGCATGCAACATGAATCTACAAAGAGTCTTGAATTTCTCTAAAGATCTTTTAATGTATCTTTTGGAATGGACTATAGCCTGAGGAAAACTGTACGGTGGTGATGAGAAACATTCTGCGGGTGTTGTTCTTACAGGCTGGAATGACACAAAAGCAAAGGCAAATGTCCAGACAGTGATCAGTCTGTGATGTTCTAGAATGTGATTAGAGCATGACATGGATGCACACGGAGCAGCTCCAGAACAGAAAAAAAATAACACTGATGGAAAAACACTACAAGAATGGACGTCTGAGTCTACTCAAGGCAATAGCATTACAAAGAAAAAACTTGAAGGCTTTGTCCTCTTTGGAAGGTATGCCTAAAATGTGTTTCTGAAACAGGAAATGCCTGAAATGATTTGGAGTAAAATAAACAGGGACATCCGACTCTCCAGCCATCCAGTTCTGTGATTTGTTTCAACAGTTTAAGTCTTCTCTGACAACAGCTGGCCAAATGTGCCAAAACTTCATGTTGCCATCCTTACCCACCATTATTTTTCAGGCAGTATGCAAACTGCAGCACTGGGTCAGCAATGGAAAAATAATATTTGACAATGGCCTGCAGTCAGTTCTGTTCATGAATATTTGCAATAGCAAGAATGTGCAAGGGCAGGGATGTGCAAAGTTGTGAAGCTGCATGGTAAGGTTTAAATCAGTTCATTCTTACAAAGTGAAAGTTTACTGTGTGCCTGTTTGGCTCTGCAGCAGTGTCACTGAGCACAGCATGGGCTGCTTTGGTCCTCCCAGGTCTGCACCTCTCCTGTCACCCCAGCTGAGTGGCAGCAAGGTGCTAATGGTTGCTGCGATGCCTGAGTCCCTGAGCATCTGCTGCGGGTGTCACGCTTTTTTTCCCCTCCTCTGTCACCTCGCCCCCTCCGACAACAGTGGCATGCAGCTATTTCAGTTTCAACCTCCAAACTTAAACCTGATAAATGCTATTTTTTGCCATGAACTGATGAACAATTTCTGCGGGAGAAGGTGTGAAGTGCTGCATTCTTATCAGCCTCAAAGAAATGAGTCAAATAGGAGGTGTCTTAAGTGCTCTAGATTATTTGCTGCAACACAACATCCACACAAGCATAGAACAAATCTGAAGAGGTTGGGTTGAAAAGTAATTCAACAAAAAAGGCAAAAAAGAAGAATAAGGATGGAAAAAGTAAGATTTCAAAAAGGATGGTCAAACGTAATCCCATGGTAAAATAAAAGGGTCATTAAAGGTTTCACACGGGCTGTGTTCTTACCTTCTGTGGGAGTTTCTGTTGCTATTGACATGGCCGCGTCCCGTGCAGCCAGGCGTAGGACACTTAAGAACATTCTCATACATTGCCACAACTTCGCACAGACAGGAGATAGGAGTGAAAGACAGGGAAGGTTAGGAGCCCCTTAACAATCACCCATGAGCTCTATTAGTGTTTGAGGAGTCTGGCAATCTAAACATCATTAAGAAATGAACTCAAATGACCTCTTTTTCATTTTAATGAACACTAGTTTGAAAGGGCAAGCAAGGTTTCCCACCATATTGCTTCCACGTATTCAGCTCTTTCAAATTAGCATTCATAGTATGGTGACATTCATGAATAAAAAGATGTCATTTAAGTCTGACACGATAAAGCCAACAACAGACAGGGATGGGAAGATGTTTGGGCCATGCAAACAGTTTGTAATCATGCAAAGCATTATCCTTAAAATCAATGGTAAAAACAGACAAATGGAATACAGCCTCTACATGGACTGTGCTTTGCTGTCATCTGAGCATTGTTTAAGGCACACTGCTCAGTCTTCAATACTGTTTACCATTAAAACGGTCCATAATGCTCTCAGATCCCCGTGGCAACCAGCCAATTAAATTAATGATCTATAGATGCCCAAGAGGAGTCATGAGAGAGCAGCAGGCAGGAGTGTGAGGGGAATCTGAGTCGCCTCCATACTCCTGGCGTGTGGTGCCAAACCCCATCGGCATCAGCTCCATCATTATCACCCCTTCAAACTTTGACCCCCTCATCATCCTCCTTCCTCTACATACTAATTGGTGTTCAGTGCAGGTAATTGGACAAAACCCTCCACCTCCACATGCCACAAGCCCATACATTATGCATATCTCAGGTTGTTCTGCCCTCTGCCAAGGGACAAAAAGAGCAGCACAAACTGTAGCTTTGCTCCGTGGGCACAGATGAAAGAAGACATTTGAAATGAAGAGAAGGACGTGTGGCAAATGGTGCTCAGCTTAAAAGCAAAGCTTCCCTGTAGCTGCATTGTTGCATGTGTGACACGTGAGTTGGGCTGCTTAATGGTTGCTTTCAGCCATAACAATGTTCCGTGAGCATTTGTAACAATTACTGGAAGTGCACTGTTTGGTCCAGAAAATTCCATTATGTCTCACTTTTGTGATACAAATTGAAATTCTGATTGGTTTCCATTCCCTCTTCATTATGAGGGAAATTCACGCTCAAAATTCTAAAAAAAAAATAGTGCCTGTACACAAAAACAAATGGTGTCGGAATTGTACTTGAATCACCAGTTCTGTGAGTATTTCACTTTTTAAAATGCACTCTCTATCTGAAGACATCGAAAGTTTTTTATTCTGTGTTGGTAAGAAAGAGCTGCCTTTATGAAATCAGGACGAAGATAAATAATTTTAAAATGAAGTTAAATGTTTTCCTTTGGGCTGAAACTGCATGAAGAACAGGCTGATAAAGATGCATTGTGTGTTTAGTTAGACAAATAGCTTGAATGACACTGGAATCACATGTGTGACTAACAACTTTTTCTTTTCAAAGCATTAAGACAGAAAATTAAGAAGTTTTATGTCAGAAACACTTACATGTGTATCTGCGTTTCATACTTTGACCAAAGTGTACTTTTCTGTTTACAATGTACAGCATTAGTGGTATCATTTTCCCAAAAAGTCCAGTTGGGCCGATGTGAGGAAGAACACTGACCTCATCTTCCCAAATATCCAGTGACAATCAATTCAGGACCATTCCCAGTTCTATTTTGGAGTCTTGATCCCACACAAGGTCGGCAGCTCCACGTTTTTTGCATTTTAAGGAATGTCATTGGAAGTCTGCCTTTTAGTTGGTTAAAAATGTCTTCGTCAACCATAAAACCGCCTTTTATTGCTAATGCAGCTTGGATCAAGTCAAAGTTTTAGATTAAATTGGATACTGAAGAGAATAAAAATTCACAATAAGCTTTTGTTGAAAAGCTGGAGGAAGTGCAGACAGAAAGAACAGCCTGGTTCAGTACTCAGGCCGGGAAACTCCCATTTCGTTTAAGGCCAATGTTTATTGTCACCTCACTTGACCTGCTGCTTGAATGAGTGTATCTGTCCGTAGAAAGGAGCTTAGTTAAAGAGTGTTGCTAGCATGGGTGACTAAAGCACGCTCATTTTCATCCAGCCCTGTGAGCAATTTCAAGTTTCATAAAACAGGGATACTATAACTCAATAAAAGTCTAAAAACTGATTAAATTAATGTAGAAAGCTGTGTTCAACCTCTTCCTTTTCGTCATAAATGCAGCGACATGCTGTGCAGGAGCATGCACCTCACACAGTAAACCCTTGACAATGACAAAAAACAACCACCATGAATCATTGTGTTTTCTTGGTGTCAGTTTGCCTCCTTTATGCAGCCAAGAACATATGATGGATCTCGTCCATACCAATGCATCACCAAAGCTTCATTTTTCACCTCATAACACAGCACACCAAGCACAAAATCAGATAAATGCATACTTAAAAAAGATATGTCTTTTGCAAGGGTTCACAAGAGAAGTGCACATGCAACCCATCTGCCCCCCTCGCTGCAGCCTGTGCTCCAATAACAACCACGACAGTACACAGACACCACCAAAAACAAAATAAATCAAAAAGACAGCAATGGTTGCTGGTAACATGCTAAATACAGAACATCAATACAAATTATGGACACATTTTGGGAAAAAGGTATGATGCTGGGATACTTACTTTCTGGCGGCACCCTGTCCTTGTGCGGACAACCAGACAGGCTGCGGTGATGGGGGTACAGGCCCGTCACATGACCTGTGCCGTCACAGCCTGGTGTCGGACACCTGCTTTCCTTCTTGTCTGCGCGTGAAGGATCTGCGCCCACAAAGTTGCATGAATGAGATGGTACTTAACAAGAAAGCAGAGATGTCACAATTGAGTTTCAGCACAGCATTGATGCAAGCCGTGTTTGAAAAACGTCTCCAAGCTTTGTAGTCAGTAGGAATCACAAAATATCAAAGGTAAAAATAAAAGATCACAGTGGTTCCACCAAAGGAGTAAACCCTGACTTTGTCTGTCACTTGTGTTGGCCACATTCTGTGAAATGTCTTTTTTTTCATTTCTTTATAGTTTGTGACTGTCAAAGCAAAAGAAAACAGACGAACATTTAAAAAACAAGATTAGAATCCTCGAATCCTTACTCTTTGTTTTCCATACAAAGTATTTGGTCTAAAGGTGTAAAAAAAAACACATATTTATACAGAGAAAAAGGAAAACCTGGTAGTGTATAAAGAGAGCCTGCATGAGACATTGGTGGAAAGGTACATGTGCTGGCCGGGACTTCAGTCACTGACAGAGCAGCAGTGAAAAACCTGCTTCTATCGATATAGGTTGTGTTGTTCAAAAAGCTTACACTAAAAACTCTTCCAAAATTGCTGCTGTCTTTTTCAAGGTAAAAATGTTGGGTTCATCTTACAGTCCTACATACTGTGGACCAGAGGTCACCAACCCAGTTCCTCATGGGCTAACACTCTGCTTGATTTGCAGCTAGCCTTGCTTCAGTAGATGCTGATTAGTTGGATTGAATCAGCCCAGTTTCTGATTGACTGAACTCACCTGATGCAGGTGAGAAGCCATTACTGAAGCAGGGTTAGCTGCAAAACAAGCAGGAACAGGGTTGGTGACCTCTGCATTTAAATGTATTACTGGAACATTTGATCAAACTCTAAATTCAGGCTTAAAAAGAATCTTTGAAAAACATTCCAAAGGATGTTTAACAAGCATTTTGCTGGCAAGCTCTGCTAAGACCAAACTTTTTCCTTCATTTCATTCATTTTCTAGACTGGCTTTGTTCCTTCTGAAGTCACGGGGCTGCCGGAGCCGAACCTGGCCACTCGTGGGCGAAAGCACCCTGGACAGGACGCCAGTCTGTCACAGGGCATTTTTAAACTTAACAAAGCATTTTTTTGTCTTGTTCTCCAGTGTTGACTTTGAATATTCTCACACAATAGTCCACTGGATGTTGTTTTTAGTAAACTGGGCTGTGAATAGTTGCAACAAACTACAGAGACAACTTTATCCTTAAATATTCCAAAAACACATCAATACATATGAGCCATTTGCAGTTGGTGTTAAGCACGGGTCACACAGAGCATTGCATTTCATGTGCTGCGCATTGGATGAGACCTCATTTGCTTGGAGTTTCTTGGACAATTGTATAACAAGAATGGAGAATAATTTGGGACAATTATCAGTGTGACTATCTTAAAAAGATTTTAAAGTTAATGTTTTAAAAATGTCTAAAAGTCCTGCTGGACAAAAGCAATGGCCTGTCATTTATAAAACCATATTCCAGACCTTCATAAAATGCTTTGATATTTCCATTTTCCTTTTTCAAGACAAAAATGCCTGAGAGTTCCCCTATGGTTTGCTGCTAACATTTGCAGCTCAGTAGTCCTACACGATGTACAAAGTAAGCAGTGATAACTAAATTACTAGTGGAGGTTTTCAGAGTGCAAATTGGAGAGGTGGGACTGGACACACCTGATCATTCACAAACATCGTCATTCATTTATGGCACATGTGAGTTAGAAAGAGTATTGCTATGTCATGTCTGGCTCAAGTGCAATTAAGGCAGAGAAATGTCATGTTGATCGGGAACTTTCAATGCATGTAAAATGTGGCTCTTTATAATGAGCCGTTTTGAGGAACATCATTACTTTTGCTCTTAATGTTTCTGTTGTATGTTAGAAATAATTTCCTGTACATGTGAGTGCACGCGCACGCAGTTGTGATGCTTATTCTCCCAGCAACACATCTATTCCACAAAGCGGAGGCAGCCAAGTGGAAGGCATATTAGAAAGCAGGGGATATCGATTGTGGCTGGGGACGGTCTGTGCTTTGCATAGCAAATGGTTGCCATTACCATACCATCTCTGGATAATTAATGTGCAGTCAGTGAGCCTGTCGTTCCTTATCGGTCATTCTGATACTGTTCAATTTTCATCTCAACCTCATGCTTCTTTTAGGGAACAGATCTCTTCTGGAAGCCCCCCTTTGTCATGCTGTTTTATAAATCACACAGAAGAACCCTGATCATTGAGTGTCTGCTACTATCTTGCTTCAGGACAGATGCTATCGCCATGAAACTGCCTAACGCCCTCTCATTATTCCAACATTATCCAGACACAAAGGCCATGGAAAGCTCTTGAAATTAGCATTTGTGTGGCATTCAAGTTGCTATATAAACCTGCAGTGAGTTGTGTGGCATTTGAGGTGTAAAATCCTCCTGCTGGGAATTGGCTTGCTGTTATTTGTTGCTCTAATCTGATATTGACACAACTATTTAGCTCAGTAAAGACTCTGGTCATTGTACCAAGCAAAGTGATAAATAATTAAGACCCACTCCACTGAAAATTACGTTTTTGGTGTTTTTCATTTGTTTTTGTAGGCTTTCTTATGACGGAGGAAATATGTTTCAAAAAATAATATTCAAATTGTGTTTCTGACTATTACTTTTTTCAAATCTTGGTGAATCGGGAGTAGATGAAAAAATGTCGTTTGAAAAAACCTGTAGCAGTGGCGTAGGTGCTACAGTCAGCAGGCCACAAGCTCCCTCTCCTTTCTATTCTGATGCATACACTTGCACACAAATAGATCCATGTTCGTCTTTGTTTGAACTGGAATCTGGATCATAACTGTATGGCCGGATATCTCCAAAGTTGCTCACCGCTAATGTTAGTTTGGGGTTGTGAGGTGCGGTAAGCTAGCGGGAAAGCATGTAAACAAAAGGTTGATGGGAAATTTGCGCAGGCTTACTCTGTCCACAACTCAGCTGTGAATTTCTGATGAACTCCTGCCACTCTGCAGAAACTATGTCCACACAGGTTTTTTTGATTTTGGCTAAAAACAGCATCATCGTAATTCAGAGACCACTGGGAACGCTTTGAAACTAGATCAAAGGATGATTGGAGGGGGCTTTAAAGGCAAAAAAAGGAGGTTCTAAAGTGAGTACAAATGGTAGTTTAGTGACTGTCAAACACAATCTGTGGAATTGTTTTATATGTCTATCTTGTGAGTCAATAAGTAAGTACAAATCTCCTTGTTCCCCACAGAATGGGCCTCCTGTAAAAGGAGATGGCCTGTGTTTAGTATTTTTTTCTCCCAAGTGCTTGTGCAGGTTTAAAAATAGGCAGCTTTACCCCAAGCTGCATCACAGGGATGAGATTTGCAGTCCTAACAGGCCATGCAGATTGCCATTACTTATGCCTGACAAGACTACCCTCTGATGTTTCCATGCTGGCCTATTTTAACAACATAAGCTGCTGCTGCCGCTCATGCTGTTACCAAGATACGAATTTCCAAATTGGCTGAAAAAGCTTGTCCTGGGGTTATAGTGGGGTTTCCAGAATGCATGTGGGATGTGTAGTCTCTAGGGCAGATGGAATACAGAGCCAAATGCAAGCACACTAGCATTTCACCTGAGCTTGTCAAATGAGGTAAACGTGTCTATTGTAAACTAGTGGAATCTGGGTGTGCATCTGACCGTGTCCATCTATGAAAGAGGCCCTCACCTTTATGGAAGAAAGGTTTCTTCATGCCATCAAGAAGACGGGCTTTACGCTCCACACCGTAGCCATGCCGTGGGCCATGGTCGTCATGAGCATACCTCACTCCATCTCTTCTGGCTGCCTCCACTGCAAGCTTATCTCGCATCGCCTTTGCGCGCTCCGACTCTAGTGCAATTGCCTTCTCTAGAAGAGACAAATTACCCTTTGTCATGTCAAACACTTCTTCTGATCGGTCCGATGTGATGGAAGCAGTGTCTTCATCAAAGTCCCTGTGGCTGGTGTGATAACGCTCATCCTGAGCACAGCTGGAGAAAGCTTTAGAGCGTGGACTCAGTTGCTCCTCCAGCTTCATAAGATTATCCATGTCTGAATAGTTTCTATCAAGTGTTCGTCTGTTGTCTTGGCTGTTGTGGAAATCTCCATATCCATGGTGCTGTGGTTGTTGACTGGGGTCCCCACAAGAGTAATGATTTTGTTGGGCTGGTCCGTTTCGGTCAACAGACTTTGTTTCACTTAGTTTCCGAGCCAGGTCAAAGCACTGGTTTCTTAGGCACTCCAGACTGCTCAAACACACTTCTTCATCACTTCCCTCTATTTTTCCATTATTGGTGGTCTTCATTTGTCCATTACCGCCGTTGTGGGAGTAGTTAGTCTGATCCCCAGGTCTGGCAGACTCATCAAACTCATGTCCATCTAAACTGTCAGACAACACTGCACCATGACCCTGTGCAAGGAGTTTGAGAGAGTCCACTGTTTCCCGAACAACATCACTTTCAACATCCAAACTCAGATCTCCTCTCTGTGATTCATTCTCTTCTTCTTCTTCTTCTTCCTCTTCTTCTTCTTCTTCATCCTCCTCATCCTCTTCATCTTCTTCTTCTTCTTCATCCTCTTCTTCTTCCTCTTCTTCCTCCTCCTCTCCCTCATCTTCTGCACTGTTGGGGGAGTTGCTATTCCTTTCAGACTCTGTCATGGCGCGATTGGCAGCATCTTCTGCAATCTTGCCCAAGTTGAGGAGGGACTTGGCTACGAGTTCATCATAGTTTTCATACTCATCATTGTTGTTGTCATCTTTCTCCAATGCAGGACCAACTTTGCTAACTGCACCACTGCCTCCACCCCCACCTCCACCTTTGCTCTCTCCAGGGCTCAACTGATTGTCTTCTGTTGGAAAAAAAAGACAAATCATTTTCTAGTTCATTTTCAGTGTTCAATTTTACTCACAAATCTGATTTCTAGCTTTGCTATGTCTAAACAGGAAAAGGAAAGACTTCTTCCCCAGATGATTTACTTTAAAAGTCCTAACAGTAGCTTGTGCTCTGAACTGGCCACGACAGCAAGAAGTTCGGATCAAATCTCAGAGAAATGTTCCGTCCAATGAGGATCTTTAGATGACATGAACACATTATCATTGAAACTTCTCATTTTTATAGTACTTATCTCGATGCCTGTGAATTTCTAGGGGTTTTAGTGAATAGATTCAATACTTGTCACTGTCAAAAATTAGAACTGCTGTCACTTTGAAAATGCTACAATGAAAAGGTATCCTAAAATATTTACATTCAAAAATAACTATTAATAGAATTCCTGAGACGTAAAAAATATTTTCCCGCAGGTAGCACAATAAACCCCAGTCACCAGTCATTTATCTCATGCCTAAAAAGTTCTCTTCTCATTCAATAATCAGCATTTTCAGAATTCTATTCAGTTCTTAATTGATTCTGACAGACTGCGAAAGGTTACTGAACCTCTTCTGTCAGTAATTTTAAGCACTCACTCCTGGAACACTTCCAATTTCTCTTTTGCGTTTCTGCCCTCATCCACCAAAAGCACATTGCTCACATTGGTGTTACATTTGCCACTTACATTCCTGTGCAGAAAATAAACCCAAAGAGGCTCTCTTAAACTCACGCACACATCAAATTAATACGCAGTGAGTTTCTTAATCACCTTTGTTTTGCTCAAACAAATTTCAAGACATTGTAACATTGTAAATAGAAATCATTTACCCCAAAACAATATATTCATGTGAAATTACAGGAAAAGTCATGAAAATCGATCGCATATTCATGTGATTCTTGCTTTGACAGCACACACACCGTTGCTTTCCGTCTAATGGAAGCAACAAAGTATCGCTGTTTGGATAGTAAGGGTTTTAGAGCAGGAAGAGGGAGCAGTCACAAATGACCAGGCACACATTTTACCAGCGTGAGGCTTCCTTCACCAAACTCCTGCACCAAAGATGTCATTTTTGATGGTAAGAGACATGGCGCAGGGAGGCAATTAAAGGAGCAATCAAGACACACCAAGTTGCATAGGGAAAAGAACAGAGGCACTGCCTTTTCTTCAACTGCTGCTGGATTTGAAAAAAGTGTACACATTTTAAAGGGCAAAATTGTTACAAATTTTAACTTTTAATTGGAAATTTGAATATAAATGTTGAGATTTTTCTTTTTCTTCTTCTTTCTTTTATTTAGATATAAAATGATTTAAGAGCAGAAGAAGAGATCGGAAGAAATTAGGGTAAAAACTGAAGGGAGCTACTTTTTCAACTGAAACAATGACAAGTTTATGACAGTGCCAAGGCTCTTAATGTTAAGGATCAGACCTCTGCTGGGGGCCCAAAAGAACAATGGTTTATAGCTGGATGTTATCATGTGTCTGTGAGAAAATAAGTGCATGGCTGCTAAGATGCTACATCCAGCCTTTTTGTGGGCGTAGCTGTGCACCAAACATGTTTAACGCACTGCTCTCTCAGAGCTTCACTCCTAATTGGACTTGAAGGCAGTGTCAGGTCCAATAGTGATGCGGGGGTGCAAAGCAGAAGCTGCTGGAAAGAAACCTGCCAGCTCTGGTGTTGGGAATATCACAATGGGAAAGACTAGATCACTTATGGGGCAGAATGTTTGTAATATGTCAGAGCAAACATTTAAACCTATGCTCTGACTAGCAACATCTCAAATTTCTTTTAGTATTTCATTTGTCAATAAATGACTGCTATTTATGAATAAAACATATTAGAATTCTAATTAGTATACAAATGTGGTTTTCCATGTTGTTGTTGTTGTTTTTTTAGGGGGGGGGGGGGTTGTTGGCCAATGCTAAATCTTTATTTACATTAATGTAGCACTTTTAAATTTATTTTAGTCATTTCACACTAAGTCACACAGCTATAATGTTTAAAGCATTTTAATGCAGACATGCCTGTAATAGAAATAGTCATTTACTGTTGAATGAATAAGAAGCACAAACAGAAAGGACAGAACTGTCTAGCAGGTCATGAAGACTTTCTGAAGTCTCCATAGTCAGTGGAAGAGTAAATCCCATCACGTGATAAATGAAGAAACTGGAAGACTGACCCTAAACGTAGCAAATGCTTTGAATATACCAACAACTGACTTGGCTCATCAAAGTCAACAAAGTCTTCTTGATTTTGGCTAAAAACTGCACAATCATAATTAAAAGACTACTGGGAACGATTTTACAAAAGAAAAAGAATATGGTTGGAGTGGGGCTTTAACAAGTCAGAAATCAAATGGATTTTTTTAAATGGAGGCTGCAGATCTGGGTCAATGAGCGGTTTCTTGGTTTCAGCCAGGTAGCGTGTCAGACAGTTGTTAGTCATGGCTTGATGAACAGCTGTCCGAAACCACATTACAAAGGGAATTAAAGCCAGACAGTACAAATATCCCAAATGTTACATGCTCAGCTGTTAGAGTGCAGCTCCTTCAAGTAAAATAATCAATGCTTATGTATTTATCTATCAATATTCCTACTCTGTACATGTTCAGAAACTGAACATTCTCATAAATTGCTGCTACAATGTAAAGGATTATTTAACAGTGTTGAAATGAAAGGAAGCTGTCATGGTGACCAGCTGAAAGCAAAAGATATGACCAAGGTAAGCACTGCATGTCACAATATATCATGTGTTCAAATCAAAAAACTAGAGCTTTGATGTAGCTTCAGAGTTGCAGAGGTTTAAGAATTTGCTTTGCATCTTTCAAGTTTGGTTTTTAATAGAGAGCAAGTAGCTGTTGACAAAAGAAAAGTCCGTTTTGTGAATATTTTTTGACTCCCCCTCACCTCTATCCCATATTACAACACTCCCAGCTTAGAGCATGGTCTCACCTTGCCCCAGATTTTGCTCTTCTTCCTCTTCTTCTTCATCGTCCTCATAGTCTACCTCCTCAATTGCTTCTTCCTCCTCTTCTTCTGCCTCCTCTACCCTCACTTCATCACTCTCTTCCTCCTCTTCTTGCTCCACTTCTACGTCCTCTTCTTCTATCTCCTCCTCTTCTCCCCGATCCTCCCCCTCCTCATTTTCGTGCTCCATCTGTTCTACGTTGTAGTCCATGTAGCCTCCCACATATTCCTCTTCCTCCACTACTTCTCCCCCCCCTTCCATGGCTCCCTCCTCCTCCTCTTCTTCCTCCCTGTCGTCCATCTCCTCGGTTCCGTCTGTCTCGTAGCACTCCTCCATTGTGGAGTTGTCCATGTCATCAAGTAAGGTGCTCCTCTTTGGAGAGGTATCCAAGGGTTCCAAATCTAAACTCTTCCTCTTCTTGGCTAAAGGGCAGCCGTACACACTGTAGGGGAGACACAAGATTGTAGCTGTTAGCTTCTGGCACCACATGCCTGCTTAAAGTAATTACTGTCATAGTTTAAACGAACACATCTTTGCTAAAAGGGCGGCATTTAAAAACTGAGAAAAGTGAATCTGACTTCAAACAGGAACAAGCTGAGAACTAAATATTAGTAAGTTTGTTCTGGCAGGAATGGAATGGAATAGAACATGCTCATGTCATCTCTACGCAGCTACGGGCTGTCCCTGGGTCGTGTTTGGTAAAACGTAGATTTTTTTTTCCAGTTCTTACAGAAAAACTTATCTTCAGAAAGTGGTCCATGTGGCATTACATACATTTCAGAAAATAAAATCAATTATGAAAGAAACATGAATATTTGACAGTTTTCCCATCTCCATATCCAGGATTTATCCAGAACTCTGTCCATCCTGACTCACACTTCCCTCACTCAGCTGGCATGTGGTCAGCTGGGGGGGCTTTAATTTCACCTAGCTCAGAAATCCCCAAACCATCTAATGCTGGCATGTACCACCCACAACTGAAGGCCTCAATTTATTCATCTAAACCTGCATAGAAACCATTCCCTTCCAGACAACATGTTCCCCAGAGCAACCAAAGATCTCTGAGACCGTAAGAAAGTGATGGGGGGGAAGGGAGGGGTTGTTGGGCTGCAGCACAGTGATCAATAGTGCTTGCGACCAAACATCTCAAAAGCACATTAAAATGCCACTCATCCTGTTGCCTCTGTTAGGGTCCCTCTCCAAATAAATCAAGGACTGGTCCCGGTAGGTTCCCAGCTGCCAAGACAGGCAGGCTGGCAGGAGAGCAGCAGAGGTGAGGGGGGAGTGGTGTGAAGTGCAGATACACATGGCTTTTTATCCTTACTTACATGTTTGAGATTCCAGGTCATCATTTTTCTATGTTTTCATCATAATATTAAGCATTCATATAACACGCTTCTATTAATCTGTAGGCTGCAGCCTCCAGATCTCAAACTTGCCATTTAGCATTCAGCTTACGTCATTTAAATCTGTATTAGGTCTGATGTTTTTTTGTCTCAAAAACTGATTATATAGCAAGTCAGGAACACAGAAAATGAAAATAGATTTTTTTGTTTGCCAATTAATTTTTTTAAGAGATCGGATTAAGACTGTACAAAAAGAATTGGCAGGTTTTAAAATATTTTTAAAATGTTGTGAAAGGTTACAGTCACAATGTAGCTGCCCAATGAAAATGACCACTTCCCTGCATGTAAATGAATTTGAAATACCTAATTGGTGTTGAACAGTTTCATCCAACATCCTGATCATCCCTGAGCTGTCAGGCTGCTGCAGCGGTATGATTGCTCTGCTGCTTCTCAGCCCCACAATGACTAAGCCACAGGAAGCCTCCACATCTTGGCAATCCCACACTCCCTGGCGCTGTCTTTGCATGACCTTGGCTTCAAGATTCATGCATACATTCAGTGGAGAGGCACTGCATCCCACTTACTGTGCTCCATAATTAAAATTCCCCAGATAATAACGTGGTATTTAAATTGGAAAAACATGAACTCCACGGGGCAAATTCTTCTCTTTGCATTGTCTCCTGGCAGAGAGACAAAATCCTCTTAGAGGGGTGCACAGTGTGACAGGTGGAGGTAGAAGGAAGTAAAAAAATGTCAAATGTAAAAAGACCTTTTCGTATAGAGTGAGCGTTCTCAGCATTCCAAGATGTAATAAAGTATTTTTACAGTATCAACAAGAGGCAATTAAATGCAGAATAAATCCTTCTAGAAGCATGAGAGGGATTTTATGTTTTGGAACATTAACATGAGGGAAGTGGAGAAACGTGGCAAGAGGGTAAGATCCTGTTTGCTTAATTTTGGTCGACAGTTGAATGACGGCTGGAATGTGACAGTGTCCCACGGTGCCTTTATTAAACGTCATATTAGTGGCTGTTCACAGCAGGGACACAAGCTTTAACCTGTCATTAGCATCATGCACTATTTGTCTCTCAGACGAAGGTATGCTGTTGCCACTGCTCTCCTCCTTTTTCCCTGTCATCCAGCTCTTTTCATTCATGCCTATTCACATCTTTTCTTAGCCTTTGTAATCTCACCTATTCCATTACAGTTATACACCCAGTTCCTCCACGTTTAATTTAGAGCACATTAGCTTCTTTAACATGAGAAGCACTTTGCATATGCTTCCTTCTTTCCCAGTTTTCTCCCTCAGAATTGCTCTCTTAATTTCACTCATTCCACCACAGAGTCTTCTGGAGATGGAGGGAATGAACCACCTCTGACTGTGCTCCCTATTCAGCAGGAGGATCTAAAGACACGTGTGGCAGAGCACCGTCTCCATGGTGATACCCTCCAGAAATTCATGAGGGATTCACCATCATCGCAGTCAGTGAGGAAAAATGAGAGAAAGGCATGCAGGGAGAGAAAAATGGAGGTAGGGAGGAAAATTAGAGGCTGTGGAACTGACACACATGAGAGCTTGTATATTTTAGTGCATTTCTGCATGTGTGCATGAGCGTCTTTGTGCATGCACATTATCGTGGAATATAAGGTAGCAGAGCTGAAAAGAAGAAGACAGTTTCATGTGTGATTGTGTGAGAGAGGAGAGAGGATCATTTCAGTGCTGTCAGGCTTCTTCTGCTTGCAGAGGAGAACAAAAGACAGTGTCTCGGTGCAGGCGGCTCAGCTCAAGGCAGACTCTGCAATTTGGGGCGTTTTCAACAGACTAAGACTCCAGCTTGCATATCATCTGGTTTTGTCCATTTGTGCATGCGTGCACACACAGACACTTGGATAACTGTCAGATTGTCCTAAAGCCCATAAAATTTGACTTAATGGTTGTGGTCTTGGAATAATCCGTGTTGTTAGTAAAACCTAGAAGATTTCTGCATGTAGGCAAAAGTTCACAAGCTTAGTTGTATGTTTATTTGAATTTAAGCAACCCTTAAGACTCAGAGTAACAGTCCAGTCTAATCTTTAATTTATTTATTTATTTTGAATACAGTTTAAAATAATCAGGCTAATAATTCTTCACATTCAGCTAACAGTTAGTTAGCTCTGTGACAAATACAGATGGACTGTTTTAGAAAATCTTTTTGAAAGCACAAAAGCGTGCAGTTTCAACAGCATGTACAAAAGAAGTCGCATTGCATTTACTAACATTTGAAATAGATGTGTTTGTTAAATGAATGCAAATAGATACACGTAGGACATGCAATATGTTTTAGCAAAGAAACTGGATAACAAATGCTGGTTTAATTAATATGTAACATGTCTGAAAAACAAATCATTTTTGTTGTAAACACACAAATGTAATCATTGTTGGTTTGCTGCACTGAAGGGGGCATGGCACAAAAACAACTATGTAATAAACACCCGTTTTTGTGTGGATAAATACTTTTGAAATGCTAGAGGAAAAGATCTTTGGGATATTTGGGATTCAGTGTTGAAATTTTGAGACTTTTGAATGAATTGAAAACTGATTTGGAAGCAGTCATTGTAATTAAAGCTCACGTTAAACTGAAATTTCCATCTTCCCCTTTTGTCAATGTCACTTTTAACCTGGCTGTTTCTTTTGTACTGCACTGCTCCTCTTGTCCTTTCTGCGTCTCCTGAGCTGTACTGTTCCCTCTCTCCAGTCCCGGCCACCGGCATTAAGAGACCTCACCGTCACCTGAACCCCCCCGCTGGTGCTTGTCAGCTAAGTGTGTGCTACACTGACCCCGGAGTCCTGCCTTAGTGCTCGCATCTTTACACGCAGTTTACACTAGATATGAGACTCTGCTTAAGGGCTACAATCTCTTTTTTGTAAATGAATCAAATTCCTTCTTCTCTTTCTCTACTCACCATTGCATTAATTCTCCTGTTTGCTCTTATTCTCCTTTGTGCAATCGCTTTTAGCTGATCAACCCTAAGCAAACAGCATCTGTCATTTGTTTGTATTTGTTAATCATTTTTCACTTTTTACGAAGAATTGCCATAAATCAGCATTATTGTATATTCCAGAGTTTTGGTGTGTGTCTCTCTTTCCTGCTCACCTTTTACAAACACATCTTTTTTGTCTTCATTGATATTGGAGTGTAACAAGTGGAAAACTAAAAAAAATGTAATTTTTCAGCAAAAAACAAAACCACAATGCATCTGTAGCTTCTTTCAGGTGGTTTACACATTCAAAGCCCAGTGTAACCAGAAAAGCTCTGCTATGATCGGTACTGATACCAATACTGTGTTGAAAAGTGATCATTCTGTCTCAGGCTGCATTTCACATGCCATCAAATTGACTGAAAAGAAGTGTAGAATGAGAAACATACCTTAGGACATGCGCCTGCTGAGTATAAAAAAATCCAGAGGGATTTTTTTTTGTGTGTGTGTCAGGCAAATATTGATATATGCATCATACTAGCGATTTTACATAATTTGTAGGTGGAAGTCCTATGCAGAAGAGCTCATCAAGAAGCTGATTCAGGGGGTGTAATGTGGCTATCTGTCATCCAGCAGCTGAAATCACTCCTGGATTAGCCAGGTAAGAAGTCTCTCCACCACTGTAATGACTTCAATCAATCACCTAAACTCCCACACGCACAAAGAAAGAGCCAGGCTAGTTAGCTGGGGGTCTATCAGCCATTTTGGAGAAGGAATTCCTTCTTTCCTGGTGTTTGCATTTATCTGTCCAACCTGCAGCAAAGATAGAAACATGGATGAGTGTCTGGATAGGTGTTGCCTTGTTTTAATGTGAAGAGGTTGAGGAAAAGGCATGCATTTTTTGTATACATATGTTTCTAATATGGACGCGGTAAAAACATTTTATGTCAGTTAATTGTACAACGAGTTTGAAGTGATCTTTGTAAAAAAAAAAAAAAGGCGTTTGCAAAGAAAGAATATGGATGAAAGCAGTAAAGGTTTAGTGTACAATCCTGTGAATCCTGCAGTGGATCAATACCATGAGGATTTGTTGATGTTGGGCATTAACTGACTAACCCTTCACTGAAGTCTCCGTGCAAACCAAATGAAATCCCAACACTAATTTTTTGACCACAGATCATTCAACGGTTGAAATCATTTACTATGTCATGTCATACATGTGCTTTAATGGAACCACATTGATCTGTTGCTGTTCAGAGATGACTTTACTGACATTCGATTGGCTAGTCTGCGTTGCACTTTTATCTAATCTGGCAAAAACAAATGTTTATGGTCATTTGACGGAGTTTTGGCAGAGAGCTCTATAGCCGTATGGTGGAGCAGAGAACACGTGGTTTCAGAGAAAGAACGCGTGCTTCTTTTTTTGTTTGTTAATGACAAACACCACCAGTGTACTTTATAGTCTAATTGATGCATAGAACAGAATTAATTATCTGCCCTTTGTGCACTGCTTTGTGCTTCAAGCTTATATCTTTTATGGCCTGTCTTTTGAGCAGAGGAGTAGAGTTTTGGACATTGATGTAATTTATTTGGCAACTGCTCTGAGCAGAGGGCTGGCTGTGGGTAGGGAGATGCGGGGGCAATCATCCGGCAAGGGCTTGAGCTGAGTTCAGAGTTTAGGGGTCAGGATGTGTCTGAGCCTGAAGCTGGCCCTGAGCAGCTGCATGCACCCACGCCTCCCCTCGTCGTGGCCAAACCCCCCCTCCCCAGCACGCTTCGCGCTCACCACACATAATCTGCTATTCTCTTAGATGTCTCTCCTCGGGGAGGCGGTTATGAAAATAAAAAGGGAAAAAAAGGAGGATGAAAAAGTATAAACACCACCTGTTTATCTGACGGCAGGTAATGTCAGGAAGACAGTGTGCAGGCTTGTCATAATGCACAGGAGGCAAACAAAGGGGAGAATTACAAAGGAGAAACTAAACGGGAGTCGGTACTCTGCAGCAAATTAGTCAGCAATGGTTCTAGAAAGCTTCACAGCTTTTCTCAAACAGAGACATTGTATGCAGCGGTTGCTATGATGTGCAGTGGACAAAATAAGAATTTCAAATTACATGAACTAATATTATAGCAGAGATTGTAGTCCAACAAGACACGAACCAATCAAAATCCAGCTCCATCATCCTGCTGAAATGATAACAGCTGAATCACAGCCAAGCTGAAATGAACCCTTAGGCTCAAAGCACACTCCGAAGTGAATAAGCTAATGACAGAGTTGACAGTTCCAACCAACTCTGTTCCTTTCACCCTCAGCCCACATTGTCTTTCTCTTGGTGATATAAAGCTTCCCATTAAATATGGAAATTTCTGTTTTAGTGACAGATACTTCACAGAAGGAGGCTGATGGCGTGTCCTCTGTTTTTTTTAGAAAAGGAAGTGGCAGATTTTGATTAATGGGACCTTATCTGGTGGAGCACATGGAGACAGAGGGCTTCCTGTGCTTGGTGGGGGTGGATGGTTGCCTGTTCTTCTATTTCTCATCCCAGTTTTTCTCTACAATTTGAAATCACTCTGTGTTTCAACTTCTGTCGTTGCTGAATTGTTCTTGCTTTAATGTCTTGTAATCGCTCTTATTTACCTTGGCTTTGTGAGGAATTTATCTTCTTCTCCCTTAACCAGTTTCGCTGTGTCTGTTAAAGCTAGTCAGCTCCCTCTCCATTCTATTTTCAATTTCCATATCCTATTCTCATGTCTCCTCTCCTCCACTGCCAGCCACCAAGTGAGGTGCAATAGTGCCTCTTCCCCTGTCGCTCTGTCACCAGGCTGGCCCACTTCCAATGCTTTTAGTGAGAGCTATCTGTCAAGTTATGAATAATACAGGCCCAAGGCTGGCACTAGCTTGCTAGCTAGCTATGTGGAATCCAAATGAGGGCTACAGCAGGAAGAGAGCACTTGACTTTTAGCTCGCTACCACCAAGACAGGCAATTACTCAGCCCACAGCCCCAGCTGCAGTTGAGGCAATCATAGACGCAACCCCACACATCCCGCTCTGCACACAAACGGCACACACACACACTCTGCATGCATAAGCAGACACACACACACACACTGCATCTCCAAATTCAAATAACTACAAAGTTGTGTGGAGATCCAGAAAATACGGCTTGCTCTCCGTTCATGACAGAGAATCCATAGCTGTTCTAGGGGTGGGGAGAAAAGCCTGTTGTTCATGTACAACTTTTCCACAAACGGTGAGGTGATTAATGAACAGCTCAGGACTTTTTAGACAGTATTTACATGCATGAAAACAGTGCAGTGATAGGTAAAATGAAGAAAGCCAAGTGAAATCCGAAATGTTGTCTTTAATTAAGACAACTTGAGGAGACTACAGAAATGTTTCCACCCTTTCCTTTTCAAATTTTAGTCCTCAAACTACAAAGATCCATTAATCAGAAATGGAGTTACTTCATCATGTCTTATCTGTTAATTAACAAAAGACAAGGCATCCACCTTTATCACACCTCTCCGTAGTCATGCAGCAGGCTGGGAAGGCTATCACATGTATCAGGTATATGACACATGCAGGGTCACATAATTAGCTTTGCACCCAGGCATCTTTAGGTGACAATGTTAACCCATGCATCACTGCTTCTAATCATATATTGGAAGCGTGTGGGATGTAATTACAGAGTGCTAGGCAACGACAGGCTTCACAGGTAAAAATAGTCTCACAGGATGAGAGGCCGTGGCATGTGTTTAGCATGTGAGGTGTGTGCATGTGGGTGGAAGGATGTGTGTGTGTAGGAATGTATGCCTGCAAGTACTGAGGTAATGAGATCTAGTTAGTGATGCTCCAGAGTGTCTTATTAACAAATAATAACAGCACTCCTTTGTTTTTTACTTCTCCTCCCATTTATTATTTACAGCTCACAGATTTACTCATAATTCATTTATGTGTGCATCGTGTGCAACCTAGAAACTCAATGGCACCCAAAAAACACAACTGTCAGGTGTTGCTGTGTAGAACCAAAAGCATGTTGTCATGTGAAAAAAAACACAATGCAGATTGAAAAGTAATTCTTTTATGTATTAAATCATGATTTTAAAATGTGTTGTTTTTATTTACAGTGTCTTGCAATTGTGTTAATACAACTCTAAGTAACTAACTAACCCCACTTGACATTTTTGGGATTTTTATAGCTTCCTTCCCCAAATACGTGTGAAAAAAATGTGAAAGCAAAACTGCCACACTACCTGATGCAACCTGCTTATAATGAACAAAAACCAGAAATGCTTGTAGCTCAAAACACTCAACCAGAAAGTGGGACCACTATAAAAAATGTTTTTAAAACGTTTCAAACTGGCGTTTTTTTTTTTGGAAAAGTCAAAATGAGAATCATGGAATTTGCAGTGCAACAGCAGCTTTTAGGAAAGCATGGCACCATCCACCTTTCTACTTTATAGTGTGGGCTTTAAAGGGCCTCTATCATGCTATTGCTTAGCCTTTCACAGTAAACTATAGCCATTTATGTACGTTTATGTACATGTACTTTGACACAATAAAGAACAAACTATTTATGAAATATGAGTTCTTTTTGGGAACTCTCTAGGCTTGTTTTCTATTTTTAGTCATCGAGATGAACTTTCCTGCAGACAACTGACCATAATCAATAATGTGTAAAAATGTATTGAGTATTACTAACTTTTGTGTATTAACTGCACTTAGGTCAGGTAGCAGTTCTATGATCAAATAAGATCCTGTGATTTTACAAAAAAATTATAATAAAAAAATGATGGTGGTGGTTTGTCAGACCACACCTTAAGCAGTGGAATGCCATGAGCTATTGCATACAGGTCTTTGTTAACCTGAACAAGATTTTAAAGTAATACTTTCACAATGATGGGCAAGGGTTATTTGAAGAGATTCTCAAAGCAAAGAGGGCTGCACGTGGCTCTTAAATTAAGTCAAGTACTTTATTTCACTGCTTTTATGCTTTAGATCACAACTAACAAAGCTCTCAAAACTAATATGTGTTTGTCTGGGTCATCTTTGTCTTCTAGTACAGAAAGGTTTTTTATTCAAAAAGGAGGTTAAGCCCATTTCACATGACTGGACCTCAGTACCTACAACACCCGTGCATGTATTTATTGCAAAGTGTTGTGCTCTGCAAATGTTAACTGTACTGTGTGAAGCAAGGACTCAACACAGCTGCACAAAACTGGGATCCAGCTCCACGTGTACATGCACATAAAAGTGTGAATGATGAAGTGCTATTGAAACAGATGAGTTGGATCTTGCCAGATCAGTAACAAGGGCTGTAGTGAGGCCATTCTGCCATTCAACCCCCTGTTGTGAAATCAGCATGACGCCCTGTGTACTTAAGCTGGATTCTCTTTTGGATGAAATTGCCAGACTGGTGAGAGGCACTCAGCTGGGAATGCTGCTCTACATGCGAAGTAGGTTGTGCATGTGTGAGAGGGCTTAGGGGATGTGTGTGCTGTGTGCGTGCAGCTCAGATGTCTACGTTTGTGCAAGTGTGTATCAGCATGTACCTCTGCATCTCTTTCTTCAGGTGAGGAGTCTGTTCTGAGGGCTCTGCTCTTGTCAAGGGCCCTTGATGTCAGGCAGATAGCACTTTACCAGGTAAAGGAAAACCCATGGTTCTGTCTTGGCTGCATACACAGAGTGGATCCTCATCCACAAACAACTTAAAAACATACAGTATTTGTTTATTTTCAGTCAGTTTATGGACTGAGGTGAAGATAAAAAATGTAGATTTTGATGGGAAATTCACAGCCAGAATCAGTTCTTTCCACCACAAAGGATGCCCACCCTGCAAATGGTTAGGACAAACATTACTGACTTTTTCCATCCATCTTTGGAGTCACTGTTGTCCTGGCTACTGTTGGGCGAAGGTGGGGTACACCCTGGACAGGTCGCCAGTCTGTTGCAGGACACACAAGCACACCCATGCAAACTCACACATTCACTCTATGGGACACACACAGTCTAATTTCAGGCCTGACAGCCACCTCCTGCTGGTTTTCCAGCAATCCTGTCTCATTTGCTGCTGATTACCTGAACCAACATGTTGGACACTGGCCCTCAAGGCCTGGATTCTGATACCCCTACTTTAAAGTAAGCAATTAACCTATGAAGCACTGGACGATGGGAGCAAGCTGGAGACCCCGGAGAAAACTCCCACATGCATGGCGAGAACATGTAAACTCCACACAGAAAGATCCCAGCTGGAATTCCAAGCAGGGCCTTCTTGCTGTGAGGAGAGAGTGTTTGGATAGGGTCAATGCCAAAGATTTACACCATGAGCGGGAGACTCCAGGTCTTTAGGACCTATGTATTTGCATGTTTTCCAAATATCACTCCCCTAAATGGCTAGTCAGGTGTGTCCAAGATAGATACAAGGAGAAAAAAGGTAAACTAAAGGCTCTTCTAAATAAAAAGAATTAAAAAGAAACAACCTAATAGATCAGTGAGCCCAAAACTCTGAAAAAAGTTTAGCAAAAACTCTATGGCCATTTAACTCTTTTTAAAGGAATTTTAAAAAGAACTTTTAGGTTTCTGCTGTATGTTTCTATGTACCTCTCAACCGCACTTTGATTAAGGTGTGTTTCTGATTTGTGTACATGCATGCAGCCCCACAAAACTGAATATAGCATCATTCCAGCAATCAAGAACAAAATATCAGAACCATGAACTGCTTTACGTCTTGTTAGGTGTCTGAATGAAATGAAGGCATATGTGAGCAGTAGTAGGCACAAACACTTGGTCATCTCTATTTTGTAACAAAGTTATGATTTGACACACAATTGCACAAGTTTGGACATTTGCTATAAAACTCATTTGTAGGAAGATTTTTGTTTTTGGAGTAGAGCAAATGTTTTACGCCTCTCTGACTTTTGATCAAATTTTGAAGTAGTTGCTTCCGACTTGATTGATTGAGAAGTAGCTCCTGTTGAATGACCACAGTAGTTGGTGTCCACCAGTTGTTTTATCTGCTAAGTATGACCTCTCTTGTCCACCTTCTGCTGCTAAAGACTTTGCGAAACTCATTGTGGTATTTTGCTGATAGCCCGCTGTGGGGTGGAAAAGATGCAGAGGTAGAGCGGACGACCTCTGATGGGGAGACCGCAGATTCAGCTCTCACGTGCCTGCCCATGTGTCCAAGTGTAAGGCATTGGAGTCACCATTAGTGTGTGTGTGTGTGTGTGTGTGCATGAGTGAGCGGCATTGCAACTGTGCAATACTTTGGGCCTGTAAGGAAGACAGGAAAGCACTATAAGTATATGCCCTATGAGTGACTGTTTTGGGAGCGTGAAATGGTTGAGAGTAGAGCTGACAGTGTGTGTGAGGGAATAAACTGCATTCCAGCTGCAGAAATGGCATTTAACTGTCTCCCCCTTGCACTCCGACAGTACTGCAGAGCTATTACCTCAGCGCATGCCTTTATGTGTCTGCCAGCAGCGTGTGCACGCTCGCATAGAGCAGCAAATGTGTTTCCGAGCTGTTCCTCCAATCATCTCGATGCTCCCACGCGACTCACCCTCTACCTTTCTGTTCTGATCTTTTTCTCATTCATCACGCTATCCTTCCTGTCCTTTTTCAGGGGTCTTTGGTAAGGTGTAATTTAGCTCCTGCAGTTCTGTAATTTCTGCCTTACTCAGGAGGGGTGTGGCGGCCCACCTGACACCAGGGATGCAATCTGTCAATCATTTTCCGCAGACAGGAGATTGCGTTCAAAGTGAGAGTGATTATTAAGTCTGCTCTGCGTGGGCTGAATTGAACACCCTCTTAGTTTGCTACAGAGAAAAGTATGTCTTTAGAGGCAAGGCCAGGTGGATTTGTGAGCTTCTATTGCTGCAAAGAACAGGGCTACTTTCACCTCATCTCATCTCATTCTTTTTTTCTGACCTTATTTTTCAATTATTGTTAAACCTTCAACTTTTCTCTCAAAGAATCTTTCCTGTGCATGCCTCTGCTTTGTATTTTATTATAAAACAATTGGAAAAAGGGAAAATATTAGAAACACTCTCTTGCTGTAAAAATCCTGCTTTGGTTTAACTTTTTTTTTTTTTCAAAAAGCAGGTTTCGACCATCTGTGTTTGTTTGCGAAAACATATCTGTTTCCATTTTGATATATCTGCAGGAAAAAAACAATTCAAATGTGAAATACTGCAGTACTTTCTAATCCTTTTTCTGGTCTCAACAAATATTAAGTTATATTTTAAACACCCTGGTCAGCTCCTTCTGGGTTATACTCAGAGATAAACGAGCCAGAATGGTTAAGACTGCAGAATCCAGGTGGAACAGAACCGACACAAAGTCTGTTTCTGCCACCAATGTGAGACAAAAGCACTTGTTTGGTTAGAATCTAGACCAGTCAGCATGGACCCTGTTTTCTGTGATTGGCTGTTTTGTGGCACAAATATAATGCTAAACTGATTCTCAAAACTTTCCCTGGAGGCAGAGGTATGGCATTTTCTATGGGGTGATGACTCAGTCCAGTTCTCTTATATATAGTCAGTGGTTTTGAACCAGGGTCTTATTACCGTGAGGTGAGTGTTAACCATCACACCATGCACAGACATTGAGACAGCCTTGATAGTGAAATTAAATTTATTTAAAAAAAAAACAAACTGAACTGCATTCTTCTGATAATCCACAGGTAAATCACAAAACTGTTGTTAAGAAAGTGAGAGCAGTGTGAGAGCTGTAAGTTCCCTCAGTGAAGACGCCCCCAACATTTGAAAGTAGATAAACTGTTCCATTTTTCATGTGAGTTCACACAGTTTTATGAGTCAATGTTTGAATGGGAAATGTCTAACACATTCCTGTGTTACAAACTAAAAATACATGACTATTTTGGGTTTTTTCAGGGAGAGAAATTCCCAAGATGTTATGCACCATCATTTGTTCATACCCCCCTTGCCATTTTCAATTAATTTTACCCACACGTGCTGTTTGGAGCCAGTTTAGTCACCCAAATCTGTGTTGATTATCGTGATACCAAACACTGTCATATCGACAGAGAAGTCTGAATGAAATACAGGCCAGCATCCCTACCCTCTGGTTCTTCACGCATTTCTTAAAAAGTTATGTTAGGAATTATGTTACTTTTGTTTCTAAAGAATAAAAAGTAAAAAGCTTGTTGTAGTTTAGAAGTTGTGCAGCATTCTGAAAGAGTTTTTTTTTATTTAACCTTCAATATATGAGTCTTATTTGGGTTGGAAAATTAGAAGTAAACAGTTTTCTCAATTACTGACAATGAAATGAAACAATGAAACTTTTATTTATTTTACATTTAGTGAAGTTGGAAATTGAGTTTTCTTTTACATTGACACAGTTTATGCAGTGCATTGTCCAAAATGTCTTTCTAATGTAATCATAGAGAAGCCAAACACATAGAATAACAAATGTTTCCCGTCATGGCCTCCACTGTACAAGTATGATATATAATGCAGGAAAAGTTGCTGTGTGACTTCGGCATTCAGTCATCATTTTACCAAGGCTGTCTCTAACTTCATGCCAGAGCTTTTGATGTGACAGAACAAGACAGAATGGACACAATGTGAGAGGTGGATTCACATGCAGACTGTGATCAGGCACTTTAGAACAACCAACTAATCAAAAGGGCCCTGTCTGAGGGCCCTGCATCACTGAGGATAATGAACATGGACAGATTAACAAAACTAACTAATGAATTAAAGAGGGAAAGTTGCAATAGTAAGGACAAACATTGTTGCACAAATCTTGGTTCAGTGCATGCAAATGTTGATTCATTTCTGTATTTTTTCTTATGAAGTACTTTAATTTAGGTGTCTGTAATCCATTTATTTTCAGAAAATGACTGGCTTTAGATGAATGATTTGTGTTGTTGTTCTTTTGTTGTGATGCGTTAGAAAATATTTCAAAATCCTACTTTCTGTTGTTTGATTGGTATATCATGAAGCACAAATATGTTTGACCTCTTTTTATCCCTGCTGTAAATTCTTAAAACAAACTATAACCAACACGTTAACGGTATCTTCAAACAGTTGGTTTCCCATCCATCCATTCATGCAGTGTTTGTTGACAAACACGTCCGTTTGCTACATCATTCTTTTCATCGTAAAATGGATACAAATTTAGGAAGTGGATATACAGTAATTAGTATAGAAGGTTGATAAACACATGGACAGACGCATGGTTAACTATGATCAGAGAAAAATGATCATGTTTGAGTGACTTTGATCTGGAAAACACACACGCGTGCACGCACGTACACACTCCTATCTGTGGATTTCTACAGAGTCCTATGGCATTTTCCATGGCCTCCAGGGCTGAGTGTGAAGCGCACCGTTAGATGGAGGATTTGGACAGTGTGCTAACATTTAAGGCAAATTGAGGGTGAGTATGGGTGGTGGTGGTGGTGGGGAGCTAATTAACATATTAATGACCCCAACCTTGCTACAGCTTTCGTCAGAGGGTCCAAATACTTTGATAAGTATGCAAATGAGAGCTGCACCATCTGAAGAGGGAATTAGCTCTGGTGGAGAAAGCAAAAACGAAGCAAGAGTGAGGGAGGGAAAGAGAAAGAAGAAAGGAGGGTTGGGGGTTGGGATGGAAGAGGAACGAAGAATATAAGGGGAACAAGGAGGGGAGGCAGAGAACTTTGAAGGGAAACCAAAAAGAAAATTAGGAGGAGAAGCAGAAATAAGTGATAGGATAAAAAAAAACAGAAGGAAGGAAGGAAAAAGGGAAGAAATGTAACCAAAGACTTCATACCAGGGACCCAATGTCTCTCTGCTTGACAATCAGCAGTAAGGGAATGTTTTGGAGTAAGGCCACTAAGAGGTTCCAAGTTTGGCTGTGACTGCAGCCCATTGCTTCCCAAAGGGGCAGGTCAGACGGGGAGAACACATTTTGGACAGCCAGTGGAGTGACAGCTGATTAGAATAACTTTAATGCGTGTGGGACGATCAGAATGAGATAGTGATGCAGACATGCATGGTTTGTGTCTTATTTCAATTTTTTCTTCTTATTTCTGTGATTGACTTTTGTTTACCTTTTCCCCAAAATCTTTTTCCTGAAAATTAACTTTCAGTACTATATTTTTTTATTTGGTTGCACTGCAAGAAAAGTCCCAAAGTCACACAAGTCACAAGTTTGACCGCTGTTTAAAATCAGATGTGTCTTTGTTTAGTGTTGATACAAAAAATTCTGGTGTCCTAGTTATGTTAGACCATTTTTTTTTGTCTTTTAAAAATTGATTAAAACAAGGAGAAACCATTTATTTTCCGAGGGGGGTAAGGCAATTTTTTCCTAGTGCTTTTACCCTGTGGTCTATAGCACAAAGCTGTCCTTATTCAGCTCATCTGCAATGCTTATACACCCCAATAAACATGATTAGCATAGTAGAGTGCAAATATGCAAATGACACTGGAGATGTGGAGGGAATGCTTAAGCACTGAGGCTTTCGTCAACACAAACTCCAAGAAAAATGCTTTGACAGAATAACTGCGACAAGGTTTAATTCTTTGGCTTTGTCTGCTAAAAAATATGATTTTCTTTTCATGAAATGTGATTCTTTTAGTTGCTTTCGCTGCATTAATGACCACTAACCAAACAACACTCAAGCTCTAAGCTTTCTTGTTGGGAAGCAAGTTCCCTCTGCTGTGTAGTTTTAAAGCTGTAATTATTATGACATTTTGATATTCTAAAGTTCCTATATGAGGTAAAGTAGATCTTGACTGAAGCATTCGTTACTTGAAATAAACACTTGTAATAAAAGAAAAATCAAATGTAATAAATGTTCAAGAATCTTTTAAAAATCTTCATGTTTGCGTTTTTGTGCAACTAACTGAAGCATCAAGCAAACCGTGGCAGCGGTATACGTCATGAGTCAATCTTCTATGTCATGTTGAATTTAATGTCAATAATTTTAGCTTTGTACTTGTGAGGAGTTGACTTCTATGAAAGAGACCCACAATGCCTTTTAAAGGGGCAGTTTTTCCATTTCACAAAATCGAGAAAATCCCGTGTGAAAAACACATGCCCCTGTGTGTCACAGCTGCAGAAGAATGCATGCAGGATGCAGATGCTCAGAACAAAGAAATGCACCCATCAACTGGGACAGATGCACAGGATCGTTTAACCCGAGCTATTCTATGCAAAGTCAGAGTTGTTAGCTCCAAAGACTATCAGCTCTCCAAGGAAAGTGAAGCCATCGAGCAGCATTATTGACATTATAGACGCCTCAGCCTGGAGATATGCTTCTCATCGATCCCTTGATTAATTACTTTCTGCAGGCAGCACCACAGTGAGGGAGAGAAAGTTTGACAGATGGAAGGAAGAGAAGAAAAACGAGACAAAAAGAAATATAGGAAGGGTGGGGGGCAAAAGGGAGAAAGGAGCGGGAAGAAGGATCGGTAGCTCTGGACAGTGGAGCAAGAATCCACCTCTTCTATCTATAAATATCAGCTAAAGGCTATGCAGTAATCTTCTGGGTGGATTATTATTTATTGATATGTAGGAAGGCTGGAATGCTTATCTGAGCTCCATGCACCACCCCATAAGACACAGCCAAGGGCAATGATGAATTCACACATTACTGGCTGGAAACAATTTGCAAAGAGAGGCAGAGGACACCAAACAATCTATGTCATACAAATGTTTATGAATAATAAAATCTCAAATCATGAAAACAAAAAAAAACTATATGTATAAAAGGAAAAGATGACATATTGGGAGCATTGATTCACATAATCTGTGAGCAAAACAGAACCGCCTAAAGTAAAGTGTAGATAGCAGGCTGACTGGGTAGAAATAATAATCTCCAGTTACATCCTCTTCCACCTCTCAGATGACCATGTTGTGTCATGTGCAACATAAGTCAGTAGTACAGCATCAGCAGAGGTTCAACTCTTGCTCCAGACCAGTATAGGTGATGCACCTGAATGCGGAGAAAACAAGCTACTTTTAGCCAAGACTGAATGTTAGTCATTCCACTCTCCAGAGAAGAAGCTGTTCATCTCATCCGAATCTTTGCAAAGCAAACCACAAGCTGCTTGTAAACTTTGATCATTTAAACTTCAATACATTGAAAGGCTTGTACTAAATGAAATACTTCGTTTGTGTTTTGTATCATGCTTTCTATACCAAGAATACAAATAGACTCAACTGACTGCAAAGAGAAGTTAGGATTTTGTACCTCCAAGAAAGTAGAAACAAAGTCAGAATGCAAATTTTCTATGACCCCAAATCTGTCAAGTGACAAACTCAACCTGTGAAAAATCAGATCTTTTTGAGTCATCAGACATCAACGTGAACTGACCTTCCACATCAACTCGGTGAAGGACACTGTATTACATAGATTGATGCTGCAAGTTGATAGAGAACATAAAGGAAAACAACGGCAGGGCTGAGACACGAACATTTCATCCTCTGTACCATGAAGCACACAGCTGAGAATGTGTTTATAAAATGAAATTGTGTCATTTCCTAAACACACCCTAAAGGGATGAATTCCGACATTAGGACAACAGAATTATTGAGAAAAAGAATTGTTTCGTCATGATTATGATTCAGGATCAGAATAAATCAGTGGATGTGAACAAATGATAACCTGATCAAAGCCCTTTGACTGATAAAGTGTTCCACTCTTTCACTGTTATGAATGAGAAAGTAACTTGGTTATTGCTGCTTTTCTTTAGAGAGCACCCCAATGGGTGGATATTCTGTTACTCTGTTTATTCATCATTATACCCTTGCTTATTCTTGTTTATTGTCATTGGATTGCTGGTGCCTTCCCAACTGCTAAAGAGCAAATGTACCTAGCCTGGAGAGTCTCATTTACACCTGAAGGACAATCCGGTCATCAATCAACCTATGAAGCTTGTGTTTGAACTGTGGGAAGAAGCCAGTGTGTCCGGAATAAACCCACGTATGCATGAGGAGAACATGCAAACCCCAACAGAAAGGTCTCAGCTAGGATTTGAACCAAGGCAAACCTGCTAACCACTACACCCCTGCACAACCCCTTCAAGAGATCAGATAATAGAACAAACTTTTAAGTGGCAGCAGTACCACATTATTTATTATTTTACACAGCAACATATGCTTGTATAAATAATCTAGAAACAGCGTGTATTTCATTTTAAAATGTAATATAAATGTTATAATTTGACAGTGATGGTGACTTCATAGCATGTATGTTTTGTGCCTGCATATCACAGTAATATATTACTGATGATTGTAATTTGAAAGTAATACTTTAGTTTATATCACTATCAAAAATGTAATGCGTACCATCTTTCCTTTCTTTTGTTTTACTTTCACCAACATTCCTACTGTCAGGATTCAGACCTCCAGCTCCACCTCCAATCACCAGAGGGAGCCCTCTCCAGCTGTTCTCCATCTCCTCATCAACTCCACTCCTTATAAACCCCATCTGGACTTTGCTCATTGCGAAGTATTGTTTGGCACTGCAAACAAATCCGAGCGTTCCTTCTGATTCAGCTTTCTAGTGATTTTGACCTTTGCCTGTTTTTTCGTCTTCCTGTCTCGCTCCTTGTCCTGGACTCCTGCCTGGCCTTGACCTTGTTTTTTGTCTTTGCCCTTACCTGCTGTGTTTACCTCATTAAACGCTTCTGCCTGCAAATGGATCTGAACGCCTCCTCGTCTTCCTCACGCCTGCAGAAGTTCATCCTGTGGCAACATTTGATTCAAAGCATTTTACACCCATTACAGAAAGTTTAGGTGTGCCACAATGACTTCTCAATGAGTAGATAAAGTTGACTTTAGTTAAGGTTTTAAAACAATACAGAAACCAAGTACTGCCAGAACTAACATAAGCTGAGTTTCATGGAGTCGGTTTGGAGAACGGTATAACTGTCAGTGATGGAATATTGTCAAATTTTTCGTGGAATTTCATCAGAAAATCCTTGACTACATGGGAATCCATCCATTGATCCATCCATCCATCCATGGTAAAGGGGGCATAAACCCTGAATAGTCAGGTGCATGCACTGCAAGAACACGCAAACTCCAGAGCTACAGAAAGGACATGAGTTGAACCAGGGCCTTCTTGCTTTGAAGGCATGATACTAACCACAACACGACAACTCAGCCCTAAATAGAGAATTGTTTGCTCATTATGTACATCATGGGCCCTTAAACAGCAACAGGCCTCACTGCCCACTTTAACATAAAACAGCTCACTGCACACGTTCTCCATTAGGTCAAGGTTTTGTCTCCAGGTTTCTCACAGGGATTTTTGCAGATGCGTTGTATGGACTCAGACACTTGTAGCTTTACTTTCAGACATTTAAGTCTTGTTGTGTTAGACAATGGCAGATCTTTGAGAGAGTGTAGGCCTTGTGTTAGAGTAGAGAAAGCGAAGGATGAGCAAGCAGCAAACTTAATTAAGCTCTTTGAAATTTAACATTTTTGAAACAACTTGCTTTTAGGAAAATTACTTGCTTGTATAATATTGGGTTTAGAGTGTGTGGGATTTACTTTTAACTATTATAATAATATAATGATAGAAATTCTCTAAAAGCTGAAAATATGGATAATACAACAAATCTTTAACAAACATCCACTTTCATTACTTTAAACTCTGCATATTTTACCGGTAGGGGATTTTTTATAGTCATAATATGGTATCATCAGTCTTAAAATAAGTAAAAACATATCTTGAATACACAATTGCAAGTTTCCTATTTTTACTAAAATTAAAAACTTTAAAATATTTTTTCAAAAAAAGTTGTTTTCCATTTTCCACCCACTCCACTCAACGAGAACTTTAGAGCTGTGGGCGTAGAGAGCAAGAAAAGTGGTGCTACATGGATAATGAATTCATAATTTATCATTGTGCTAAAACACACAGCATCAGACGAAATCAGAATTATTTTAGTCAGTCATTTGCAAAATAAAAATAAAAACCTCTTTTTGAATATTTCATGTTCAAAATGTTACACGTAATTAAAAACAGAACGAATTTAGTTCAGTTCACTTAGTTCTGTTGCTAATTTTTTTAAACATTGCACACGGCAAAAGTAAGTGAGAAACAAAATGAATGTCTATGTAACTGAATGAGAAATAAAAAAATTGGGGGAAAAGTTGAAGAAATTATTGACTTTTTTAAGCACTGAGGCAACAACCGGCTGATGCACTGCAGGTACAAGTGCATTGAAGATGTGAGGATGTGTGTGTGTGTGTTTCGGTCTTACTGACCTGAAAAGCTCTGTTAATGCTGGATTCACAGGCACTGAGGGAGAAGCAGACAAACAGAGGAGCATTACAGCTGGAACACATTGAATGCTCCTTTTTACAGAATACTCCATGCTCCACAACACACACTCATACCCACACACATAAAAATGGGAATAAATGCAACTAATGATCTATGTAGTTTACTTTAAAAGAAAGGAGAAAGAAAGATTTAGGAATAGGTAGCTTTTGAAAAAGTGTTGGAGCTAGGTTAAGAAATCCTGGGGAACAAAATCATGAAAGATTTTCTGAAAGATTATTTTCACTCTGTCAAAGTAAACACACTGTAAACATTCACACTGTAAAGGTCCAGTATTTTACAGGCAGCAGTTTTGCCAGTAAAATACTGTATTTTTTTTATAGCGGATCTTACTGTAAAATATAGACAAAAAGGTCCTTTTTTTATAGTTCCATAACTACAATGCATTACTATCAAATTACAGTTGATTTTTTTTAACAGTTGTATGGTTTCATACTGTTTATTATCTAATTTTATTTAAATCTATTTGTGTCATAAATTTGATAGACCCCAACACCTTGTGTGGTCGTGTGTGTCATTTGTCAGATTGTGTATCCCTGTTACAGATGCTACATTTCGAGCAAAGATCTCATAACTCCTATTTCTGTCCCCCTAGATACATCAAAAAGAGGGATGCAGGAGGGGAGAGCACTGAGAGACGGCAACTCAAGTGTGACTGCACAGGAATTGTGCAACAGTGTGCGCGTGCAACGTATGTGCATGTTTGCATCGGGGGAGTGAAGGTCACCCTGAATAGTGGTGTGTTTGTGTGTGTGCAGATACCTTTGGAGCGTGTGCGATGGCGCTTATCGTCTGCATCCACCTCCATCTGAAAAGACAGCCCAAACAAGCTGTTTAACACACCGAGCTACATTTCAAAGTTATCTTTAACTTGAACACGTGTTTCTTCAACATCAGACTATTTTTCTCCTTTTGAAGCGTTTTCTTTACGACTTAATTTGATAGAATGTATTTTTCATAAGGCTGATGAGTAGTACAGGTATTTTAAGGTTTTAAACAAGGGGGAGGAGGGTCAGCTGAGAAAGCTTCTTCCACATTAGGTTATGACTCGGACTGCAGAATTCAAATTGGGATTCCATGCGCTCTCTGGTTTTGTTGAGGAGCGTTTAGAAGAAAGCTGTCTATAAGGCAAAATGTGAAACTAGAGCAGTTTATTCTGATTAGTAGAGAGCATAGGCAATAATAATTTGTCACACTGAAAAAAATCAGTCTACAGGAATTTGAATTCCCTTGTTGTGAGCTATAATAAATAATAGATGATGTGGCAAAAATAAATGATAAAAAGGTACCTGATAAGATTAATAACTGATTCACACATAGATTGCAAGAGCAAAAAAAGTAAAAATTAATCATAATAATAAATAATAAACCCCTTTAAAACAAATAATTATTAGACTATATTTGGAAAAACTGATGGACAAAAAAATACAAGCCCCTTTTCAGGCAGACTGAAAACTAGATTTTGTACTTAAGAAGAGTTGTGTTTAAGGAACAGAAGAAAATATTGGTTGAACTTGTATTGTCCTTTATAAGGTGTGGCTTCAGTACAAAGCTTAATGCAGCTGTGCAGTAAAACAGGCAGTGTCATTTTTTGTTAATACATTGTTAAAAGGTAATGACACCATCTAGCCTTGTCTAAACCTGTGTGCTTCCATGTCAGCGGATGCTGATCCTATCAGGGCTAACTACATGGGCGCAACACTCTCATGTACTGTATGTCACGGCTCCATGTCGATAAAGAGGCTGCTTTTGGCTCTCTGCAACAGATCGTAAATTGTGGAAGAAGATGAACACCTCTGAGTGTTTCAGAGACCTCTAAATATTAATGCTCAGCAGGTTTGGACTACGACAGGGGCCATGTTTAGATGTGTTGTTTTATTAAAAATGATTTATTAAGATCATGCTCGCTTTACTATAGAGTCCCTCAGCCCTAATGGTGTGTTTCTTTATGAATGCTCATAAATGTTTCAAAGGGAGAAAATGTAATGATGAAAAGCAAGGATACATTGTAAATCCTATTAGAACAGTAGAAGGACGGAGGACCCCCTCTATTTGATGGGGGTGAGGATACTCTACCACCATGTGATACTAAACACCTATCAAATTCATGGCAATTCTGGTTCCTATGGCACCGGTGATGGTTCCTTCAACATTCACTTTAAAATGGAGAAAAAGTTGTTTAGCACATGTCGATTTTGTTTCCACACACTGTCTGGTCGATATATGAGAAACTTCCCGTAGAACTTAGTGATGTTTCTTCATGTAGCAGCTCAGACAGAGAAACACTTTGGTTAAACAATTATCCATAATTTTAGCCTCATTATGACCTAGGTGACCTTAAAATACCACAGGATGAACTCCAAGGGTGAGAGAGATGTCAGATGGTGCAGGGAGAAATTCACGTAAAGATGGAGGAGGAATGCTAAAGCAAGACAGTAGCTAGGCACCAGCAAGGAGTCAGGACCAATAGGGAATGCACGGACAAGGCATCTGTCCAGGTCAAATACAGGCTTGTGTCAAGGAGAGCATCCAGCATAAAAACTGTCTGCCAAAACAATCGCTGAGAGGATGTGCCAAAAGCTGAACAACATCTGAACCAAACTATGGAATTCTGAGCCTGCAAAACTAAAGTTTCGGATCCACTCGCAGACAAGTGCGTAAGTAAGTGTGTCAAATCTTCACTCCTGTGGGATGGCACATACAGCATGTCCATTGTGCCCAGCACAAGGTCTGTGAAACATGTCTTGAGCTACACCCTACAGCCTGGGAGAGGGAAAGTACGTATGGTGCTTTAACTGCGTGCTTTGGTCGTTAGCAGAAATAATCTGCACAACAGTCCAGCAATGTAAGCTTCAGCTCCCAGTCACACACAGAATCTTTCATTAGGGCGGAGGAGAAACTACAGGCTGGACGTAAGGACCCAACCAAACTGCAAGGCATGGCTTGGGACTGACACTTACAGATGGACCTTGGGAATCAGCTGAAGTTCCCAGAGCACATTTCAAGGACGTCGCTGAGGCCAGACTTGGTCCTAGTATTTGACTCAATAAACAGGAAGTGCTGCTGGAGTTTGCAGTTCCCTGGGAAGAGCGAATGGAGAACGCTCATGAACAGAAGGAAGCCAAATACCTGGTTCTGGCCATGGCATACAGAAGAAGTGACTAGAGGACTTGTTGTGATTCAATTGAAGTGGGCTGCAGAGAATGTCTTGGACAATCAGTGCAACAAGAATTTATGTTTTTTGGGGTCAGACAATTACTATGAAGAACACCACAGAAGCCACCAAAAAAACATCACTAAAGCTACTAAGAGATTCTCAAAGTGGTTGTGGATTAGGATGGGAAATACATGGAGTAGCATGCTGCCTGATCACCCTTGGTTGGGTCACGCAGGTGAGGGGGTCTGAAGAGCAAAGACTTTGGATTTTCACACCAGATCAAAGATTGGGACTTTCTGACCCTGAGTTCTTCACTGAGGACAGGTCCAAGCTGCACCTTAAAGGTGTTTTAAGTTGTTTATCAGACACCGCTGTTCATTTGATAAAATTGATTATATTTTAAATAGACAAGTAAGTTGTGCGTACAAGAAAGCAGAGCGTCGCTTGATGGCTCCTCTTCAAATGATCTGCTGAACTGCTTTTTGTTGGCTTCTGCTAAGATTAGTGTAAAGCTGAAGACGGTCTACACAACAAATTATTGACAATGCAGCAGCTTTAGCCATCATATTTTAGTTTATTTTCTTTATCATAACTAATGAACATTATTTTGACATGTAGATTTTTGGATGATTTGCTGTGGAATCCCCAAAAAGATTTTTAAAAAAAGAAGAATTTTGTTAGCCTTTTTTTTTTTTTTTTACTTTTGCAATAGAATTTTTTGCTGTCTTTAAGCAAGACTCAGTTCAGTCCCAGTCATGTTGTCAACAGGAGGTCAGTTCGGCAAGACATCAAAAAAACAGGAGAAAGTTACATTGATTTTGCTTCTCATTTGAAATCCTCCTTGTGAGAGTTGGACTCAAGAAGTGTGCTCATCTCTGCAGATGTTGGAGAGCCCTCTATAAATATTCTGATTGGCTTCTCATGAGAAAATGTCACGTCTGTAATGAAGGCTGGTCCGAGTATTAAGGATTAGGAGCAGAGCTTATTCACTCCCCGTGCCTCAATTAGCTCCTGGATCAATGGTGTTATTTTTCCCTCATGATGACAGAGCTGTGATGGTGATGTCAATGATGGATAAGAAGAATGTTTTCTCTAGAGAACTTTTACATACTTTCTTGTACTTTACACATTTTGTGGGGAAAAGAAATCTCATTTCTACATATAAAATCTTACAGCGGTTGATTGAAAAGAAAACAAACTTTGTAAAGTTTGTAAAAGTTCAACATCAATGTGGTCTGTTTTGACAAAACCGGACCAAACAGGCTAAATACTTGTAAATGTGCAAGTTAGAAAGAGACAGGTGGTGTCATCTATTTAACTTGAATATGGCGTGATGTCAAACACTTCTGTAGGTCTGTCAAACGCAGCCAAAAAAAGAAACATTTTGTAGATGCTGCAGTCTCACAAAATACTTGTTAAAAAAATGGACAAAAGTTAATTTAAAATGGGATTTGAAAAAAACAATGAAACATTTTAAAACATACTAATTACAAAGAAAGCAGAAATGAGAGAAAAGAAAAGGAGGATTTACAATAAAACATTTTCTAGAATAATTCCCAACTTGATAGTCTTTTTCTTGATTATTATTCTTTACAGTCCTCACTGAAACTCTTTTTATGCAGCCCATATAAAGAAACATTTGACATTGAATAATTATCTACAGATCAGGATTTGAAGGACACCATCACATAATCTGCTATTTCTAAATACCAGAGTGTCATAAGTGGAATATTAAATTGTATTTCTAAAGATGTGAAACCCTTCATTTACCTCATTTGTTCAATTGTTCTCATGTAAGCTGTCTATTGGTTAGAATAGATCAAATAGTCTGCCTCAAAAACTCAATGCATATATCATAATTTAAAGTCTGTTAATGGTGGACCCTTCAGGGATTTTATGGGATTTTCTGTTTGCCGTTCACAAAAATTAGATTTAAAAGAAATAGCAATAAACTAGAACAGTGAGCACAGCGATTACAGTTGAGCAGTGGAGTGTCACAAGAACTGTGCTGTTATTGTCAAATATTGCTGCAAACAAGTATTTACTCCATGTGCCATGAAGAGACAGTAAACATGTATGTCCGACTGATGTTTGAGTTCATCTGAATTAGTGTGAAGCGCTCCAGTGATACCATCCGAATAGGCACTGGGCAGACAGTCGAGACTGAAAGAGAGAGCGACGACGGGAGACAGGCTAAAACCTGGGAGTGATTCTGGAGTGAACTGGTAAGAAAAACAACCCTGCTGACTAACAGCAGCTGTGCAGTGCTTCACAATGAATAGCATAAAAAAGAGGCTGGAAACACAATGAGACACATTTTCTAAGGTAGTCCTTGAGACTTTAAAGAGGGAATGTAAAATGGATACAGCATTTGGAAACGTGTTCAGAAGTTGGACTGGAAACCCCAAAGTCAAAATGGAAACACCTCCCAAAGTGGTAGAGAATGAGAGAGCAAAGATCCTGTTGGACTTCCAGCCTCAGACGGACAGGATGGTAATGGAACCAACCAGACATTATAGTGGTGGACAAAGAACAGAGGAAAGCTGTTGTTGTGGATGTAGCAGAACCAAGAGATGGTAACATGAAGAAGAAGGAACATGAGAAACTGGAGAAATACCAGGAACTCAGAGAAAAACTGGAGAAAGCTTGGAAGGAGAAGGTGACAGTGGTGTTCGTGGTAATTGGAGCACTCGGGGCTGTAACCTCCAAACTGGAGGAGTGGCTACAGCAGATCCTTGGAAATACCTCAGACATCTCAGAAAAGTGCAGTTCTAGAAACAGATAAGATACTGCAGGACCCTCAAGCTCCCAGGACTCTGGTAGAAGACCGGAGCTTGGGGTGAGGTACCACCCATGTGGGAAAGAAGTGCAAAGGGAAACAGATAGAGAGGGTTTGGACACCTTAAGAGGAAGAGCAGTGATGATGTTGTTAAAAGGATGTTGAGGTTGGAGCTACGAGGAAAGTGGCCTACAGGAAGACCAAAGAAGAGGCTCGTGGATGTAGTAATCACATACTAATATAAATAAAGTTGCTGAAACTAACGGGCACAATTTTGAGCATGGCAGAAAAATTGATAGAAAAACTGACATTTGGTGCACAGGCAATTTTCAAGTGTTGCCACTTACAATTTTTTGAAGAATAAAACCATCATAAAAATTCTTTAGGTTATACAGATGACTTTCATAAATAGGGATCATTCCTTAAAGACCCACTCCGATTAAAATAATGTTTTTAACATGTTCTTATAACATTTTCTGATGATGGAGAACACACACACACACACACACACACACAAACACACACACACACACATATATATATATATATATATATATATATATATATACAGAAATGTGCGTCTTTGTTTTTCTCATTTGAGCTGTTTTCTGGATCAAAACTGCACGTGCAATATTGTTCACCATTTTTATGGCACTGGTAATATTAGGTTGTAGTGTGAGGGGCAGTAAGCCTGATGGAAAGAGTGCAAACAGATGACGGCGGGAGATAGGGCTTAATTCTCGCCAACAGTCCCGCCCACAACTCAGTCAACCGTGGTTGGATGAAAATTTAGACAACATCCCAAAGTATGATCTATATAATGTCTCTTAGTTAAAAGATTACTCAGAGTATGAGAAAGTTAGACTTCTTTGTTCCAGTGTTCTGTGTTTGTTTCTTTGTAGCAGCAGGTCCCTTTTCTCCTGTAACAGATTTTACTGTGGTTCTGTTTTCCTTTGCTTCATCCCCCAATGGCTGAAGTTACTTAATTCTGTCTGACTCATTGTTTGCTTCCTTTCTTCTCATTTTTGAAGTTACAAACTTGTCTCTTAGCAGATGTTTCTGTTTGTCTTTTAATGAGTTTGCTTCTTCTGGAGGTTTCTTCATATCCTTTCATTCAGAAGTTTTATGCCCATTTATTTTCTCAACATGGGTGTTGCACCTAAAAATCTCCAATGTTAGTAACCTATGAGGACTATTAGGATAAAACATGTCAGCCAATCACTCTCTTTCAAATGATGTGTCCATTTTTCTTTTATTTTAATGATTTGGAAAATTAGGGATTTTTAAAATGTAATAATTGCTTGATTTTATGTTTCTTTTCCTGAGTTGTGGAATAACAAGTAATAAATGACCAGATTTTAATATTTTAGGTTTGAAAGATTTTGGTGTTAGTATGTTCTAATTTTCAACAACTTCAGTGAGATAACTTTAATAGTTTGGTCTAAAAAAAGAATAGAACATATTTGGATGAATTTTCGCTTCAAAATGCAGAAGTACTTTGAAAATAAAAGGAAATCAGTCATAGACAAAGAAGTGATGAACAAACAAATCAATTTAAAATGAAACTAAAGTCTAAATGATCTATATATTGTACCGTAAAAGTGTATTGTAATTTTACTGTCAGATATTATGTGTTTGTGAGGAGTTGAAAGGTGACGTGGACGAGGCGAGAGAAGAGAAACTTCTACCTGAAATGTTTCAGGCTTCAGACGGTGCTTTGGTCCAGACCTTTCCTACCACTTCAACATTCGTCTGGAGAGGAACGGCTCACCACATCTCCTTTGTGCTCATTTTCTACACAGAGAAGAAGGATATGGAGAACATGTGTCATTTAAATCCCATTCACACAGCCCTGGAAGGATCTGAGGTTTCCGCCTCTCCTTTGACTCCAGCCTCGCGAATAATCATATAGCACCAGCGATGCGACACACACCGGAGTGAACGCTGATTTCCGTCATAACAACAGCCGCGTGTCGCGTGCGATGGGCTTGGCAACATGGGGTAATTAGCTGGATCTATCATCTGCTGCAGGAAGTGGGGACAAATATAGCTAATGATCCGTGCCTGCCTCCATGATTTCTCTCCTCAGCTCTCCATCCTTGGCTGAGCTGGAGAAGCAGAGCAAAGAAAGACGAAAGTGCAAGGAGGTGGGAGAGGGAAGGGAGTCCATGTCAAAAAAATTACCTAAGCGATAAAAAGAAGTAGGATGAAGGTGTGTGCATTAAATCGTGCCTGTGTATCTGGCTCTTTCTTTCCATCTGCTCCCGCTAAATGAGCGAATGTATGGCAGAGAACAGATGAGGTGTTGATGGTGTATAGGGAGAATCACAAACAAGGAGGGGCCCCGTAGGGAGCCCAACAGACGGCCGCCAGTGCTCACAAACACACACACCTTTTCGCACACACTCAATCTATCTCTATCTTCCCATCTCAAAGCTGCTAAAATCAAAACAAAAGCTGGTCCCTTTGAACAAACATGAGCGCAGGCTGAGATCAAGTTACGTAAACGCAGCTTCCGTGCGTGCAGTTATCAGCATCAGGGGGTTTTCCTGCCACTCTTCACAATGCACTCAACAACAGGCTTTTGCTTCC
>BSAI01000101.1:28588598-28608386 GCA_036245035.1 Adrianichthys oophorus
ACCTCACATTTATATTTATCAGTGACGTGCAGTCAGGTGAGGTTGCAAAACATAGCTTAAAAAATACATAAATTAAATAAGATTGCTATCCTTAGATATGTTTATTCTATAATTACTTTTTCCTGTGTGGGATTTCAATATTTCTTTGGTAAAAAAAAAAAAAAAAAAAAAAGGAGTGAATTTACAAATTTCCCGTTCAAATACACAAAAAGCGGCAGGTGAGGCACCAGCCGCCTCTGCCTCCCCTACACCCAGACCATGCTGCACACATTGACTGGAGCTGCAGTTTTACTGCGCTTTACTGTTTTGTTCTTTCATCAAACAAGACACTTTATCTTTAATTACTTTTTCTATTTTTCGCTAACTGCCTGATTACATTGATGCCACTTTGTGACTTATTTTGCCTTTTTATCTGCTAAAAATGCATTTTAGAAATACACTAGAACGCAGCACTCACTGCAGTATGGGTGCCTCAAAGCAGAGAGCGCTGGTGAGCCCAGCCAGGTGCAGTCAGGTGCAGCCATCCAATCATTCTTTAATATTGTTTAGCATGATTTTCTAAATGGAGAATTACGTCTCTAAACTCAGAAATTTGTTCAGACACGTCACTGGCAGTGATCTCCATTGAGACTGAGAGACTTTTTTGGTGATTATATATATATATATATATATATATAATATATTGGAAAAACGTTGTCTGGTCCCAAGACTCTCCATTTCTGTTGCAACATTTGAATGGTAGGGTCAGAATTTGCATCAACAACATGAAAGCGTGAATCTATCCTGCATTGTATCAACGGTTCAGGCTGGTGGTGGTGTAATAGTGTGTGGGATACCTTCGTGACACACTTTGGCCCCCTTACTGCCAATTGAGTATGGTTACAACACCACAGCCTACCTGAGTATTGTTGCTGACCATGTCCATCCCCTCATGACCACAGTGTACCATCTTCTGATGGCTACTTCCAGCAGGATAACATGCCATGTCATAAAGTGACAAGCTCAGCGGCCTTATGAGAGAGTGTCTGCCCAGAAAATAGAAGGTTGTGTGTTCAAACCTAGGCCGAGTCATACCAAAGACTCTAAAAATGGGACCCAATGCCTCCCAGCTTGAAACTCCGATTTAAGGGTTAAACCACTGAGTTAAACCACTGCTCCCAGGGAAGGGGTCAAATGCAGAGAACACATTTCACACATCTAGGTGCATGACAACTAATGGGCCTTCAACCTTTGAGTTGGAATCATGTCAGACTGGTTTCTTGAACATTACAATGAGTTCACTGGACTCAAATGGCCCCCACTCACCAGATCTCAACCCAAAAGAACACTTTTGGGATGTGGTGGAACGGGAGATCGGCATCATGAATGTGCAGCCGACGAATCTGCAGCAACTGTGTGATGCTGTCGTGTCAATGTGGCCAAAACTCTCTGAAGAATGTTTCCAGTAGAAAAAAGGGGGTCCATCCCAGTAATAGCTAGGGGTACCTAATAAAGTGGTCATTGAGTATATAAATAAAGTAGTTTTATTTCATTTCTGTAGTGCTGTACTGCTGTTTTTCTTCTTCAATAAAAATTGCATCAATGCTTGGTTTGTATTTTATTACAGTACTCCAAAAGCATTTTCATCTAAAAAAAACAAAAGAGATATAAATAAATGTGATACCTGACATGTAAGTGTAAATTATAATACATGAATTTAAATTAAACAGCTGAAGAGGGCATCTTTAATGTCTCCTAATAGCTCATAAAATGAATTCATATGTGTGTGTGTAAAATCAGGGTTGAACTGATGGCTCTGTCCTGCAATTAAAGTTTTCATATAGAGCCCAATGCAAATCCCAACCTGCTAACTCTTCATCAGAGTGCAACCTATAGCCTCTTTGTTTAAGCCTGCCTGTCCGCCCCCCCCCCCCCCCCCAAAAAAAAAAAAGAAGAAGAGGTGAGGAAGCAGAGGGGGAGGGTTTGTTGTGCTTGTGGGGTTTCAGTCATTGTGCTCAAGTTCCTTCTTGTCTGCAAGTTTCAGCACCAAGGACAGTGACAGTGCACAGCAAAGAGGAAGTGGCCTTCAGCTGTAATAGGAACAAGCACACAATGGAACTCACTTCAGCCTCACTCTGTCACGTTATTAACATATAAACCAGGAGCTTTTTTTAAACTCCTTAAGTGAATCTAAAAATTTAGTAGTCACCTAATCATGCAATAATTTGGATATTTTTTGTAACTCTGACTAAACAAAAAGCCTTGCAGCTTCAACAAACTCTACAATCAAATCCCAATAACCCTAAACACTAGTAAAATGTACAGAAAAGACACACAAAACAGGGGACAAATGAGCTTGTTATAACAAAGATGCACACTTCCCTCCTGTGAGGTGAGCACAAACACACAGCAGTTTCTCCTGCTGGGCTGTGAGAGTGACTGGGTCTGTCTGACCTACATACTAACAGATCTGTATGCAGAGAGCAGATACAATCTCTCTTTCTATTGCAAATACTGTGTTCTTCTCAGTATTTGTCGCCTCTTGTTTGCAGATTCATGCACACGCATGCACACACACATACACACACACCCACAAAGTAGTGGAAAAGCGGCGAGTTTTTGGCGTACACTAACTGGATTTTGGTGCTAGCAAAGTTAACATTTCAAATGTCGACACACTACAACATTAAGATCACATATGGGAACTTATTGTACTTTAGAATAAAAGAACATATAACTCCTCAACAACATATGACTAGAATATCCTCATATTCAGGGATTTAAAGTTAACTCAGTTAACACAAGGTGATAATATTTATTTTAATGAAAAAATTGTTTTGTGGAGAACACACTCTAGTTCTTTTTCTTTGTAAACATAGAAAACATGTTTAGTCTAAGGCAGAGTTGTATTTTGTAAGGATTTGACTTGAAATGTGATGGGGAATGGGATTTTTAGGGCAGTTTTTAGGGTATTTATGTTTCTTATTATCCTGCTTTGAGATGTGTTGGGGACCAGATAAATTGTACTTATTTTGTTAAATTTGCTTTGCTTTGGATATTTTGCCAGCCTTTACTCACAATTCTGACTTAAATCCTTTCTTTTGCAATAGTCTGACAAACTACATACAATCAGTAAGAACAGAGAAGAAACACAGAACCCGATGTATCAAAGGTTTGCGTGTGTGAAAATGTGTGTACTAATGACAGCAGGCGCCAAAATAAGTAGCAGGTCATTAACTAACAAATCATTATAGAACAAAATAGGACACGCAATCCCTTCTGTGCATTCTGGCAGAATGCGCACAACTAAGGGAAGTGGATGCAAACAGATCAGTTTTGAATAAGGCAGGAGTGCAGCCACTGTTTTGCCCCTGGATTTTAACGCAAGTGCAAACCATCACCACCATTAAAAGCACACGATTGCAGTCTTTCCTCCAAGGAGTAGGAGGTGCGGATGAAGCAAAAGAGAACAAAGATAGTGCATCTTTCCACTCTGTCAAAAAAATAAACAAAAAGGAAAGGTATTTAGTGTTGAAAGACATGCATCCACAAGTGGAAACGGCATCATTGCTAATACGTTGGAATGCTAGAGACAATGCTTGGAGGGCACGCCCCTGCATAAGATGCTAGAGACACAGACAGTTGCCTATACAGTGTTGCATTTTTTGAGCTTCGGGATGCTAAAAAGGCAGATATGGAACATTGATGGTAGTCAAAACTTACACTGATTACATTTTTTCTTTTTTGTCAATGTCCCATTTTTACCCTGTGTGGGGTTTTTGTGCACAGTCTGCTCCTCCCCTCCATCTTGTTTGGGCTCTTTTGTTTTTTTTCTCCAAGCCCTGATAGCTGTGCGCTAGGTCAGCAGATGGGATCCCTTACCCTCGCCTGTACCCCATCTTTAATCGCTCCCTTAGGGTCTATGTTGGCCATCACCAGTGATCAAAATCTTTACGCACCTTGTGCGTAAAGTATGTCAGATCCTCTGGTGCTGCAAAGCATTTCATTTGCTCTTGCAGGATCCTATACACAGAGCCTCGCTCAGTGTGAAGCCTTGCTTGTGCCTCCCTGCCTGCATTACCAAGCATTTCAGTTCTGACCCCATCTTTTGTTCTCTGACTCTGCTTGTGTTCTGATTGCCTGCCACCTGCCCTGACCCTTGCCTGGATTCTGACTACTCTAATCACTTCTTGCATTATCCCACGCCCATGACTGACCTCTGCCTGTCTGACCCAGAGTTAGCTTTGTTGACTTTTAGCTGTGCTTGATTCCTGTCTGAATAAATATTTCTGCTGCAAGTGGAACCAGCCGTGACAGTATCAGGCCTACAATCCTCTGACTCTCTGACTGAAACTAAACTTAAGTTGAAAGTAAATCTAGGATGGTTCAAAATGGCTTGAGACATCTTTGACAACTCAGTCACTAGATAGAAAAACGTCCTGCAAATATCAATTTCCCAACCCCAGAAAGATGTTGAGGTCTTTTGGAATGTGGCAGCCCAGTCAAATACATTCAGAGACTCACTTAGCTAGCAAATACCATAGACCTTAATTTTTCTTTTGTTAAATGCTTGGACATAATCTGTTTTTCTTAGCTCCTTTTACTCAGTTAAAACACTTAGTGGGATTATGCAGATGAGAAGGGAGGGACAATAAATGATCAGTAGAAGTCAAGATTTTCATGTGCTACAGAAAGTGCTGTACTGCAAAAATGAAAATGTGGCTGACCCATGTTTGGTCCAAACACCATTTGATATCTGCGTTGCTTTCTGCCCCTTTTTACCTGTTCTATCCTTAGGTAAAGACTGGTAAAAGGTCTGTTATTTGTAACTGCAGACCAGTATAGTGGCATCGCTTTGAGTTTGTGACATAGGTACAATACACAATAATCTGTTCTCTCTGTTCTGATGAACTGGGATTTGCACGTTCCCTCAAGTAAACAGAAGCGGAAAGGTCTATATGTCCACTAGAGGAAACAGGCATGAGGTAAGAGCATAAGATATTTCATCACAAATCTTATTTTTTAGTTTTTTGAATAAAACTGTAAGAATACGTAGTGGCATCAGTGTTTTTTCATTTTGCTTTCCTTTAGGTCTTGCTTAGGATGCTGGGCTGGAACCGACACTTACAAGGAAATGATGGATCTAATCACAGCATTATGAGTGTTGAATCATCACACGTTTAAAGCATAGAGATTTCGATTTCCGAGAGTTCAAAAACCAATCCGCTAGTGACTGCATGTCTCTGAGAAAATATCTTTGGACAGAGATGGGATGTTTTGGACTTTGAGGTTTAAGAGCAGGAGAAGCTGTCAGGTAGTGAAGTGGAATGGCTCTTTGTGGCATTCCACTCCTATCAAAGAGGAAGAGTGAGCCTCCGTAAAAGCAGTTTTCTGACCCACTTTCCTCTTCAAGGACATGAGAGATAGAACTGACCGTGTGCATGACCTGCTAAGTTCAACAGAGCTCCAAACACACACTTAGATGCAGTGCACAGAGAAAATAAAAAAAGCAGATAGAAGTCTATGCAACACACTCTTTATTTACTCATGCAGGACACAAAGGCATGAAGCTAAAAAGTGTACTCCTCCTCTTTTTCTCTGGGGAGGCGTCTTTTCTGAGGGCAGAGTGTGGGGAAAATAACATTGGGCAAACAGCCGCCACGATTACTCACAGTGGGGTAATCACAAACACAATGCAGTGTGGGTTGGCTGCCTGGGAGTGAGAGTGAAATACTCAGGTGAGGGAAGAAGCCAGACAGCAATCAGCCCAGCAGGAAGAGGAAGAGAGAGAGACACAGACGGGGGAGAGCAAAGGGCCATTCCTTTAATTTCCAAGGGAGAGCCAGGCCTTAATTACTTGATGAGTCTTCTTCTCTCACTTTCTCTCTGCTCTGTGGCTGTAAAATAGGGTGTGTGTGTGTGTGTGAGAGAGAGAGAGAGGGAAACAGAAAAAATAAGTGCCTATATATGACCCATTATCAGACTGGAAAGGCTCCAATCGACTTTTAACATGGAAAGCAAAAGAAGAAAACAACAATGCGGCAAGAGAGGCAGAAAGGGAGGAGAAAGGGAGACAGGCAGGGGTGATTTGCGCCCTCAGAAGTGCTAACACCATCTCTCATCTCCAGCAGCTATAGAACACCAAGGTCGAGGAGTGACACAGCCAAGACAGGAAAACAGAGCTGTGCTCCACCCCTGACTATAAAAAGCCACACATGCATGCTTGCTGCAAACAGTGAACCCACAAAGCAGTGTTCAAAAGCAGCATAGCAGTTAACTACACATGCACAATATATGGAATAATACCAGACTCTGAGCTGCGCAACAGAATGCAGCAATGGGAACTTGCACTCCAGATTGGAGAGACTCGACTTGAAACCTGAGCTCAATGACTTGAGACTTGTTTGGGACATGTTTGGGACTTATGATTAATGTTCATTTGTTTTTTGGTATTTTTCAGCTCCAGCACATTGCTGTCAGGTCTAGGAAAAAAAGCTCTCTTTACACTGATTTTGCATTGGAGAAAACCAGCGGATTTGTGTTGCTGCACGTAGTTTAAAAGTGACTTAATGGCAACTGGTGACACAAAAAAATAATTATTATTATTACTATGACATTTTAGACTTGAAATACAACTAAGACTTCAGACTTTACTTGGACTTGTTAAAAGGACCTGTTAGCATCTCTTTATAGGGTATGCACCTGATGTCACAGGTCGCTGACAACAAGGCTGGGAACGTTGAGGATAGTTAAATGGAACTCCAATAGAAAGTATAATTAATCATGGTAAACTGCTGTACGTCATGGTACAAAAATATCATTTTATCACAAACCTGCTGCCTCTGCTGATTGTGGTGAGAGAAATCTGTAGATTGCAGCAATTTTGCAGCATGTAACCAACATTGTGGGGGCAGGCCATCAGCTGATTTGTTTACATATTTGATCAAGTAATTTTTCAGTGTTTACTTTGTGAAAATTAAGTAAAACTAAGTATTATTACTTATTATTAAAGTTTAGAAGTAAGCTTTGGGTTAATATTTAACTTTTCTTTCACCAGCCCTCTTCCACTCAACTTTTTTAGGTACAAATATGAATGTGAGACCACATTAGCGTCTTTGGTGAATTAAGACCAAAGACTGGAATCATAACTTTAGGTTACCAGCATGGCCCAGCCTCTTATAAACCTGTTTAGCATGACAACCTAAATATTAGGTACTGATACATGTCACCGTACTGTGTAATTGGTCAGATTTTTGATTTCAGCAGCTCAGTAAACACTGACTTTGGTAGTTAATATGGATTCTTTTTAGTATGATACTTTTCAGGAGAGCTTCTTTTATTAATATTTGTAAAGATATTTTCAATGGTTTTGCCAGTTGATATGGTGAGGTAAACAAAAAAAGTAGAACTTATCTTTGAAAGAAAACAACATTTTAGGTCAACATAAAGCCTCATTTTCACTGAGCAGTGTGTTTTAAAACCATGCTACCATGAGAAGAAGTTCCATTTTCAAGATGAATGAATACTTTCTGAAACCTAAGCGCATTATTAACATGACCAAAGTATTGCAGCTGCTCCAGAAGTAGAGTTGTCATGTGCTGATCAAAAGATTTGAGAATTTAAAGAGTTTAAATATTGCAGATTTTAGTGTAAAGGACTCAAAGACATTCAAATGTTCCCTTCAGCATAGTGAGCCAAGTGTTTTCTCTTTTCTTTAGGGGTCAGGGTCTCTGATAATCTTTGGTGTCAGAGTATAAGTATTAGATAACTTCTGGCTTTTGCTTTCAGACTTTAAAGGGCCTGTACCATACAATCCCTAAGCCTTTCAGAATAAACTTTATCCATAAGTATGACAATATATTACCTTTGGCACACAAAAAAACCCATTATTTATAAATTAGGAGTTATTCTCTTTTACTACCCAAAAGTAAGACGGCTCGATCTCTGAGGCTCCACCTTTCGCTCTTTGTGGGTGCGTCATCCTAGAGCCGGCATCGGCAGAATGTCTGCATTTCGCCCACTAATACAAACATCCACATTTTTGCAAAGACGGATGTGCATTTTGTGCATATAAAATGAAAGCTTTTTGCCGATCACCGCTAGCTCTGCAGAGAAAGCGGGTGCCTGGGGGCGGTGCCTGGGGGCGGTGCTGGCAGCGCAGACTCTTCTTTGAAGGGCTTTTCCCACTTGTCTATGTCACATTGTGAGAACCTGCTTGTTTTCGTGGGTTGAGAACAATGTTGGGAGTAACAGTGTTTAAGTATAACTGCATTACTAACGGCATTAGAAGTTAAGTAATGGAGTACTCTAACTAATTACTTGTATCCCCGCTACAACGCTGTTACTTAGCACAAATCGTGCAGCGTTACTTCAGTCTATTGATGTGGTTTATTCAACCTCCAGCGGTTTTCCTCCCATTCGGGATCATGATTGGCTAGAGAGTCAAGAGGGCGGAGCCACGCTTCAAGATGTGTGCGTGCAGTGCACCGCCAGGATGAAATCAACAGGAACTGGCAACAACAAAGGATGAATTTTCAGGCTGGAAATCACAACACTATTTTACTTTATTTGAAACAAAATGGACAAATGTTTATGTCAGATTCATGTTGGGTCCCAGTACAAAAACATTACTCACATCTGTCTGAAGCTGTTCAAATCTAATAAGGCACCCAACCCCAAGCCACCAGCCCCGGTGCGTGTGCTCCGGTGACCTCTGAAACAAGACAAACGTGGAAAGTTGATTTTGCTTGATATAAGCCCTTTAACAAAAGGCCCTGATGCAAATAAAATCAGATCCATTTTGAAGACGTACGCTTAAAGGCTGGAAACTGTTCTTTAAATCTTCACAAGAGCCTTACCTCCCAACAAGAAAGAAGACATTGGAGCTGCTCCAAAGGGTGGTAAACGCCAACATTAATGTTATGTTGGATGTGGCATTGCAGATCATTTTGTTGGTTCAAAAATGTGCACGTCACTTCATGACTCAGAGGAACAACACCTCTCATTAGCAGGCTGGATACTCAATCACTCAATTTATGTGGCCAAAACGGATGCTGACAGCAACCCCACATTTTGCCTGTTTGTTTTATTCAGCTGGGAGAGGAAGCACATGATTTTCCTCAAACATACATTAAAGATAAACCAAATTACAAGAGAGAGATAGACAAGACTGAAGCAAAACACTGCGAGCAGTTAGTCTGCTAAAGCTTCATTAGACATCTGAGAGACCGTTTACTAACATGAACTATCATACATTCAGTTGGTTTCAGGTTTGGATTCTTCTCACAGCTCAGTCTTCAGACCTGGATGTCACATTTGAACATTCCCGTTATCAGCTTTAGCCAACAGCCTCCTGTGAGTCGATGCAACACTGGTAAAAGCTTCTTTAAAAGCTTTAAAGCTTTAGCATTCGGTTACCTTGATTCAGATTTTTTAAATAAGGAAGTTGTACAATAAATCGGAAGCATATGAGAAGCAGTCTCACTTCAGAATACGGCACTTTTTTTGTTCATTCAAGGTTTTGTTTCTTCAGAGGTGTTAAAAGTTTGAACATTTCCCAGATTCAAACCCCTTTCCTAAAGTGGGTTGTTGAGACCCGCATTTGATTTTACTGCATGTTCATAACTAAAAAGTAACCAGACAGATTTCCTTAGACAACACTTATTACGCTACATGTCCTCAGTTCTTTTGATAAAAGCAGATCTGGATGTTTTTGCGGAGGAACGAAATTGGTTGGTAGTCTTATGCGCTCATGTACAAGATTTTTCCACAAAAACTAAATACTTATTTACAGAGAAGTACACGATCGCAGCTCAAAGACACAATCCAAGGAATCAATGCAGGGACATGGTTAGCTGGATCTATGGAGTACAATGAATCTGTCTTTGAAGGTTAGCTTTCTTTTATCACATAAGGCAAGAGTTTACCCGTAGGGATGCAGTGTTGGAGAGCTTGTCCCTCTAATGAAACACCTCTTTTTGTGTTGCTGCTGATTGCTTTTTCTAGTGTTCTGGGCTTGTGAAGAGGTCTCTCTAATTGTCCCAGGCATATTTTTGTAATGAAATAATAAGAGTGAAAATGTGTATGCAGAATCAGGATTGATGGCTGTGTGCAGGTGCAGGCCACGGAAGTGTCCATTTGTGTGTTCATAGTTGTGCGTCTGTGTCTGATTGCACCCAGTTCCCAATGCACTGATGAGCTCCATTGTTCTTTCCTCCAATGCTCTCTTCCTGTCTCTGTCTTCTCCCCCTCCCCACCTTCCACTGTAACACACATTTCTCACCCTGTCTCCTGCCAACCCCCCGCCACTGCTTCACTGCCAGTGTCTACCCAGAATACCAATGATGCAGGCTACAGATAGATAAGGCTGCCTGTCACATGACCCTATATGTCCTGGGGCTTTACCCCAGGAAGACAGAGCGCGCACACACACACACACACACACACACACACACACACACGAAGGTGCCCCCAGCATGGCAAGCTATATCTCAGGCACACACACATTCAGCAGTGGTATACACACTTTCAGGGAAGCTAATGGGCACACTCACTCTGAATCACCGCAGGGGAGCGAGCCAGAAAGAGAGAGAGAGAGAATGCACACTCATACTCGATCTACCACCTCCTGTCCTGCGGGCAAAATAGAAAAACAATGAATATCTCCCCCAATTCTATTCATTTCAAACACACATACACGTGTTCCTGTGGGAAGGCACCCCACCAATGTTTCTCACACAAACACATTCATCACTGACAAGGCTCCACACAGTCACCGGGCATCCTGTGGCACCAAAAATAGCCGCCTAATAGAATAGAATAGAAAATGTCCGCACACTCGCCGCTCAAACTGGCTCTGTATCTCCACAGTGGGAGTCAAAGGCGCTGGACAGCATGAGGTGAAATTTGTTTCGATTTGAATGAATCACACAGTAATTCAGAGGAGCTCAGACAGTGAGAGATAAACACAAATGCAGTACACATACACACACCTGAAGCCTCCTCTGCACATTTGGACTGTTTTTCAACAGTTTGCTGATTTTTGCAAGCTTTTTTACTGCTGTCTTGTTGTCAGAGGACTTGGGGATTTCCTTCCTCAGGCCACATCAGCGTTTATACCTGTAGGTGCTCCTACACCACAGCTTCATCCTTTGCCTGAAAGTATGTGTCATCGACAGTTTTATGTACACAACATGTTGACCAAACAACTTTAGAAGACAAGAACTAACTGATATCGAGTCAAATCTTTTGGTCAACTTGCAAACCCAGTTTTATGTCATTTTAGAGGTTAGATCTAAAGCTTGCCATCTTACATTTTTAGATATGTAGTGACAAAAAGGCATGTCACCCTAAAAGCATACAGGCTGAAAGAATCACAGTTTGAACTGAAATCCAACCAACATGCTGAAAATGTATCATAGGATTGTCATGTTGTGACAGCTACATACACATCACCCTAACTTCCCTTTAAGTCTGAGGAATCACTAAGACCAAACTGCAGTAACAATAATCAAGCGTGCAGTACTTTTTTCCATGTTATAACTTCGATTCCTTAATGCAACACCTGTTTAGCTGTTCTGACCTGATCTTGCCCTCTTATCAGAACTTTGCTTCATAAGCTACTGTGCCATGCAAAAGTTGGTTCTTTATTAGTTTCATTTTCTGGAACCATTGATCTACAATCATTAGAGAGAGGATTTCTTTACTTCTGTGACTTCTTTCACTAACAAACTTTGCTGGTACAAACAAATTCTTCTTTGAACATGATTTGTTGCTCCATTATTTCATACAGCCAAAGCAGAGAAGTCGGAAATATTGTTGAATTATTACACTTTATCATCTGTCTGATAATTGCAACTGTTTTCAGCTGAAAGGTGACAGTTAAAACCTTTCCGGGATGCTTTTCACCCCAAGTTTGTAATCTTGATCCTGAAAATCCTCAGGACCATTTCCTGCAGACACCTGCTAAAAAAATTCAAAGTCTGTTGCCAATTCCACAAACAAATGCATTGTCAAAGCTTCTGTGAATTATTTTGATTGAAAATGACTAAATAAATCATTTAAAAATGAGTTATGTCACAATTGTATCCTGGAGAAAGGGCACCAAAACTTATTCCAAGAAAATTATTCAAGTCAACCTCAAAACTTCCCAGAGTTTGGTTGGTAACAAGTTGAACTTAGCTCTCTGGTTGTTTCAGTTAGTTAGGATCGCAAACTATTTTAGGGATCTAAAACATTATTTTCCTGTATTATCTCATGTATTTATGTTAATATTGGGCTTTGTTTTAATTTCAGTTTCTGTATGTAAATATTATTTCTATGCAAGATAGGGGAATCCACAAGTAGTTTTCTGTGTTAGTATCCTTCAATATTTATTGTCTATAGCTAAGCTGACATGACAGTCAGCAGAAATAGCTCTCTAAGCAAGAACTATGGTGGTGTAATGGTTAGTGCTCCCGGCTTACAGGGAGATAACCCTGGTTTTAATCTTCACTGAGGCTTTTCTTTGTAAAGTGTGCATGTTCTCTGTGGTTTTTTATGTTTCATATATGATCATGTGCACCAACTCTGGTGGTCCAAAGGCGTGCTTCAGGTTGATTGACGAGTCTTAATTGTTTGTGAGCGCGTGTGACTCTATGGGGGACTGCTGAGCTGTCCAGAACGTACCTCAGCTTTGCCTTTTAGTAGCTGGGCAGGCTCCAGCGGCTCTGTGACCACAAGTGGCATCAAAGGAGGTTCAGAAAACAGATGGAAACAGGATTTAAGTGTATGTGTAAAGTTTAGTTCAAAACACTGGAGATGTTTGCGTTAGCTTGCATTGTTCTGTGAAATCCTTTTGTTTCCTTCATAGTTTTTGTAACAACTGTTGTGAAACTGTTGCATGTGTGCATTTCTGAATTCCTGCTGGAAAACTTGTTATGCTGATATCACACAGCATGCTGCAGCTACATCAAGGTGACAGCGTGAGAAAAGGTGAGATGTTTTTATGTAAATGGCTGCAGCCATGAAGATGAGCCTTCACAGGCCTGAAAGAGGGAAAACACAGGTATGCACTGTGCAGGTTTGAGGTTCTGGGGTAGTCTGAGTGCAAGAACAAGTGCAATTGATAGTTAATGTGAGTGTTGGGGGTGTACATGTGCATATGTGAGTGGGCTCAGGTGTGTTGTAAACCCGGCAGATGGACGTTTGGAGCAGCTTTTCACCCTGAAGCAAAATGCACATGCATACATACAAGAGCGCAAACACGTTCACACTCTCACGCATAGCTGGAGCATTAACCTCGCCCAACTCCAGTCAAGTGAAAGACAAAAATAATTATTTTCAAAACATACAAAAGTGTTTTGACATACTAATCCCTTATTTCGGCTGTCCAAGCATGAATAAAGCGACAAGCCAAATGCAATGTCCTTAAAATACCTCTGCAAGCTGTTTTAGCAGTTAAAAACCTGCCTTTAAACCTATGGGTCTACAGTCCTTTCAACTGACCAATAGCAAAACGTGGCCACAAAACGTAATGAAACAATATTATATATTTTCTATTAGAAGAAGATAATGTTTTTGGATTTTTCAGTTTTGGTCTGTTTTAAGGTTAATCAGTCTTTGGTTGACACTTTTCTATCTATCCATCCATGGGCACTTTTAAAAGTTTAATTTAAAATGTTGGCTAAACTGCTGAGTTTACGACGTTTGCAAGTATTTGCTGTCTTCTCCATCTATTATGATAGGATGAACAGAATTGGATGGTGAAGTCAGTTACATGTTAATCAGTCAAATTATGGAAGTTTGGGTTTTTATACCATAATTGGTACAAAAGTCCTGTACTTTATTCTGCTGTTCCCATCTCAGGAGCTTCTTTTGAGAAGCGTAACTCATTCTTTTAAGTACATTTCAGCCCATTGAAAATAAGATGTTGCCATTCTCATTTTCCAGCACTTTGATTCCTTTTAGTTTATTCATAAGTTTATTCTTGTCATCAACATTATTGGCTTGTTTTGTCCCCCCTTTGCCACTGTTTGGTAAGACTCCCTTTCTAGGCTTGTCTTTCTATCACAGCTGGGATGAAAGGCTGAGGGTTGCAGATGGATGCTGTGTGGAGCTGCTTTCACCCAGAGGAGCCTCTACTGCCAGCCTAGTGCCACAGATCAACAGTCAGCCAGCCAGCTGTGCACTGACCTCGTCCCTGTCCCTCTCTCTTGCTTCATTTCTGTCTCTTTCTATCTTGCTTTTCCTTTTATGCCAGAGGCGCCTGCTGTCCCTGCGTCTCCTTCCTTCACCAGCTGCATGTTCTCTACCGATGGTGCACGACTGTCTGGCAGCCCCTCTGCCTTCCTGTCTGTTATTTCTCCAGTCCTGCTGTCTGTGTGCATGGGTGTCTGTCCATCTGCCTGTCTCCCTGCCAGCCACTTACTCCAGCCAATACCTCACTGCCAGAAAGCGTCCAGCCTGTGAGCTGCCCTGCCAATCTGCCCGGCTATCTGCCTGTCTTTTTGTCATCTGTTTGCATCTGTTTTTGTTCATCTGCTCGTCTATCTGTCTGTTTACCTGTCTCTCCTTCCATCTGTCTCTGATCTGTTTATCAACCTGCTTTTCTGTATCTTGAGGTGCTAAAAAAAAGAAAATGTCCCTCACCGATATTGGTAGAAAAGGATCAAAGCTTAAATTCATATTTTTCATTGTTTTCTGCTCACTGCAGAACTGTCAATACCAAAAATATGTAGCTTACCGGTAATGGAGGCTTTGCGCAAATGAAACATATATATCATAAACATATATCTTATTAATATAAACCTGTATTTAGGCTTATGCAAGGACCATTCTCTCATATCAGGTCAAACTAACCCGCCATCCTGGTGCTGACGGCCTGAACGAGCATCTGTAACTGTACGATACACATGGCTGAGTTATCATCACTGCAGGGACTGGCTCTTTATCACAACATTAATTATACCTTTATGTACAATGTGTGCTTTACTAAGCACATAGGTTAACAAGGACGATAAGTCAGATTGGTTCATTCTTTGAACAGAACAACAGGCATGTGAAATGTATAGATGAACTTGTGACTGCTCTTACTGTCATTTCATTGGAATAGAAGCCGTTTGGGTTTTCCTGAAAAATATATGGCGGTTTCCAAAAGGGTAACGAACCATAGCAATATATCAACATATCTTCTCAATATGTCCCCAGTAGGTGCAACACGTCAGGCTGCAAACACGTCTCGACTTGAGGGAAATTTCTGATTTGTTCATCGAATCTGGTGGGATGTTTGCTGCTGTGTTGCAGTGCTGCCAGGACACAAAGACTTGGTGGACAAGCAGCCACATTCCACAATGTAAGGATCCATAGAAAGGCACAATGACTAGGCAGCCTCCTCCGTGAAGAGGGAATGTGTCTCACTAGGTGTACTTGCAAACTTTTGATGAGAGAGAAATGCCTGGACAGTCTACAACACTTACTGAGGAGTCCGACTGTAGACTTAAAAAATAATCGACAGTCCTCAAAAATCATGTTTTTTACTTTGACCTGGAAGCTCCAACAAAAAGCCATAAAAGGCAAATGGTATTGAAAGGAATGATGCGTAACGTTTTGTGAAAGTTTTTCTTTCGGTATAGAACAGCTCTTCACTCACTTTATCCCCAGATGCTTTGTCATTACACTAGCATCTTGCTAATACTCCCCTGTCTCATTCACAGCTTCTGGTGGCTTCAACAAAATGTTTGTGGAATTAAAATAAAGAATCTTTCAGCACCTTCTCTGTGTCTTTTTACTTCCTCATGTGCTCTCTCATTCTTGTCACAACAGGAGAGTGAAAGACGTTTGACTGGCTCCTCTCAAGCAGAGACTGTACTGCATGCTCGCTCAGCAGTCAAGGACAAGTCTAGTAGAAGTGGAACAAAAGAAGAAGGTAGAGAGACCGATGAAGAGAAGCAAGCAGGCTGTGGTGCAGGCTCTTTGAAATTGTGCATGTTGTAAGGGAATCCTAGCCTGTGAATCCCTTCTCCATGGCACTGGCTTTTGCCTCGTTACCTTGTCCACAGGTAGGGACATAGAGCATAAATCATTATCTATCTTACAAATTGCAGCTCTGAGCCATTTCACGGGAAAGAATTACTATTGAGTACCGTAATCATTAAAATTATGCACTTTCTTTGGTAGTTTTGTCATTTTGTGACCTTATACTGTGCGTTCAACTTCTTCTGACATTTTCTAGATCCTATTACTTAGTGTCTTTGTATGCTTCCCATTCAAAGCAGCAAGAATGCATTGTCTTAATGAAATTTCTCTAGATTTGATATTTTAGTAAACTCTGCAGTTCCTTCATTCCTTTTTAGTCCCACCTTGATGTTTGTGTTTAAAGTCACTCCCACAGAAAGCACTGAGCTCACAGCTCAAACCATCTGCAGCTGGAGCGCTAATCCCTGCTGTGAATTGGCCCTGCTAGTCATTCCCAGATTTTGTGAAGGGAAAACAGGGTTTAATGCAGGAAGTGGTATGTGGGTATCTTATCTGGTGGTAAAGCCACACCATGCTTTTTCTGCGCTGATAGATGTTATTTGTGTCAGCTTTTGTTTTTTTTTTTACCCTTTCTCTCTGTGTCTTTCTACTCTGTCTTTTTCCTCACAGACTGGCTCCTGCGTATTCCTTTCCCTTATTTTTCTCTGTCTCTCTTCCTGCCCTTTCAATAAGGTGCACAGATGCAGAGTCTGTGGTTGTGTTGAGCTTTAACGTGTGCCTGGTTAAAGCCGCTGTGCCTGGCATCTGGTGTAAAATAACCCCCAACATATACATCAGTCTCTGTCTGCCTATAGCCACACTGAAAAAAGATGAAAGAACTGAGTTCTTTATAGTAGGAAAGTGTAAACATCTGGAGAGTCTCTCTTCGAGAAAGCTCTTTGATAACCACCATTCACATCAGTGTTTAAGGAAATAACTAGGTTTATTGTAGGTTTATTTTACTAATGCGTTAAAAGTTCATCGAAGCAGAAAACACAGGCGATGCAGCAAAAACTGATCAACCATCATTCCAGTCCAATGTCTGGAAACACTTTGAATTTACAAAGTCATGTGACCATACATGTGCTAGAATGTTCTAATAATGTTCCTTTGGATTATTCTGATGTGGAAAAACAACAGTGGGCTGAACTTGATCAAACTAAAATGTGAATGGATTTGACATTCATTCTTGTTTACTTGTTTGTTTTTACACATATTTATTTACACTTGATTATCTTTGTTAGAAATACAAGGAATGTGGAAAACGTCACTGATCAGTAGCAGGTATTTATCTCTGAGTCACTCTGGTTGAAGGTTTGACTGAAGATGTCCTGGATCCATTTTAGGTCATTGAATCGGATCCAATCTGATCAGATGGTCAACCACAAACTATGAATTGAATTGTTGTTAATGGATTTGTTACACCCCTAATAATAACCCTCTTTTGTCTTCTGCTGCAGCTGAGCATATACACTATATTACTAAAAGTATTGGCTCACCTGCTGTCACTCACATATGAACTAAAGTTTTATCCCATTCTTAACCCATACAGCTCATTTTGATTTGGGTCCACCTTCTGCAGCTCTTACAGCTTCAACTCTTCTGGGAAGGCTGTCCACGAGGTTGAAGAGTGTGTTTCTAGGAATGTTTGACCATTCTTCCAAAAGCGCACATATGATGTCACACACTGATGTTGGTGGAGAAGGTCTGCCTCTCAGTCTCCGCTCTAATTCATCCCAAAGGTGTTCTATTCAGGACTCTGTGCAGAACAGTCCAGTTCCTCCACACCAGACTCTGTCCTCCATGTCTTTATGGACCTTGCTTTGTGTTCTGGTGCACAGTCATGTTGGAAGAGGAAGGAGCCGCTCCAAACTGTTCCCACAAGGTTGGGAGCGTGGAATTGTCCAAAATGTTTTGGTATCCTGAAGCATTCAGAGTTCCTTTCACTGGAACTAAGGGGCCAAGCCCAAGTCCTGAAAAACAACCCACACCATCATTCTTCCTCCACTAAAGCTCTCTGTGTACTGGACTTGGTCTAATCTGAAGGTCACATGAAGTTTGGAGCTCTATAGCAACTGACTGTGCAGAAAGTCAGCGACCTCTTTGCACGATGAACTTCAGCATCTGCTGACCTCTCTCCATTGGTTTACATGGTCTCCCACTTTGTGACTGAGTTGCTGTTGTTCCCAAACTTGCGTTTTTCTTTGATAGATCTGACAGCTGACTGTGGAATATTTAGGAGCGAGGATATTTCACCTCTGGATTTGTTGCACACGTGTCCTCCTATGACAGTTCCACACTGGAATTCACTGAGATCCTGAGAGCGAAACATTCTTTCACAAATGTTTTCGGAAACAGTCTGCATGTCGGAGTGCTTGATTTTATACACCTGTGGCCAGGACACCTGATTCTGATCATTTGAATGGGTGAGTGAATAGTTTTGGTAATATAGTGAATATGCATTATCTTTTTTTGCCAGTACAGTGTTCCCTTGTTTATTGTGGGAGATATGTTCTGAAAGGAACTGATTAATTCTACAAAGAAGAATTACAGATATTTTTAAGGCTATAAAACTTCTCATCACACACTTTCTACACTTCTCTAGGACAGACACGAACGTTTTCACACTATTCTCTCTTTTTTAAACTCTCAAAGTTCAAACCTTCATAGAAAACAAGTCCAGCATTATAGAATGAAAACAAATATCTGATTGAGATCAAAGATTTTTGTAGACCTGGAGAACTGCACTTATCTGTACATGGCACAGAAGAGATTGATTGACAAGGTCTCCAGCCAATCGGAACACAGAACAAGGTGATGTACAAAAAAAAGAAAAAAGTAGCAGCAAAATCGCACAAAAAGAATCAGCAGGGCTGCAAAAAGTGAACTGCGATGTAGAAAGGGAACACTGTATTCTGTCCTGTTTAACAGGGCTTTTTGTGTGGGGGGGTTCAGATAGGGGCACAGGCTGCAGAAGAGTGGAATAAAATGTCATGGTCTATGAGGGACTCTATCCTGTCAGACAAAAAAAAAAAAGAGAAAAGAAATCATGCATCTCTGATATTGCTCAGGGGGCCGGGCCAAATGTGGAGGCGGGCCGGCAAGGCAAGGCAGCTCACAGACTTGGTTAAAGTAGTCACCCTTCAAGTTTGTAATTATACTACTTGTTTGAGGTAGAAACATTCAGATAAAGCTTCTAAACATGCCAAGTGCCTTTTTGTCTAAAAAGGTCCATCCCAAGAGAAAAACTGACAACACAGGTGGCCAACAAGGGATCTCATTTGAGCTAACTAATCAGACATCTTTGTGGAAAAGGTGGAGCCCTCCTCGGAGCAAATCTGGAGAGACAAAGGAAAGCAAACCATCTGGCAAAAAAATGCACCCAACAGGGGCTTTGGGAAAGGTGAGCAGGCTAAGGGACCCAGGGTTGTAGTTCAGTTCCCTAAGCTTGATGCCCAGACCTTCCAGGAGTTCCCCACCCACAACAAAGACACCCAACCATTTACACATAGTACATTACTGCATCTACTGCATAAGACGTACACAATCATGTAAAAAAGCTTTCAGAAGTCAGTTCAATGACACAGAAAAAATAAAGCTGTCATTTGTTTTTGTTTAAATAGCTACAAGTTAATTTGATTTTGCTGTTGCACTTTTAAGTACAAACATTTTTAGCATATGATCTTAACCACCTACAAAGTAAAAAACAAAACAAAAAAAATTTGAGCTGCTCAGAATATTGAGGGGTTTGTCTCACTCTGCATCATACGACTAACATTAACAACAGTAGGCAGCTATGAACTGTGCACCTTCTCC
>BSAI01000101.1:28608486-28624707 GCA_036245035.1 Adrianichthys oophorus
GGGGGCGGGCAGATCTATGTAAAACCTAATTTCTTCATAAAATCTACAATTACGCATGTTTACATAGATTCTGCTTCAAACTACAAAAAAACAACAACAGCTGCTAAGGAACAGCTGACCCTGTTCCTGTGACATCATTTCCGGGTGAGCGTAAACTAGAGCTTGGTCATTGCTTTTGTTCCTCCTGTTATTCGATTGTTTGGTTTGCTAATGTTTAACTTAGCATTATCTGGTTTCATATTCAGAAAATTTAAAGTAGCATCTTTATCATTCTAGTGAGTAAACTACTGTGTTAACAGTTGATGTCTAAGCAGCCTGTGACGTACTTCCCACTCACAAATGCAGCAGCTCGATTGTTAGCAGAAACCAGCAGAAAGAGAACACATTACTCCTGTGTTAGCATCACTTCACTGGCTACCAGTTCAATCAAGTTCAAAATCCTCCAGCTAACCTATAAGGCCTTGAATGGGATTGTCCCATCCTATATTAAAGATCTCATAGAGCCTTACCAACCAAACAGAACACTTCACTCACAAAGTGCAGGACTGCTTGTGGTTCCTAGAATCTCTAAAAGCACAGTTGGATGTAGAGCCTTTAGCCATCAGGCCTGTCTCATGGAATAAGCTTCCAGCTCATGTAAGAGAGGCCGACGCAGTTTCTACATTCAAAGTTAGGCTTAAAACATTCCTCTTTGGACAGGATTATTGCCAGACTAGCTAATAATCAGATAATATCTAATTTACTGCTCCACTATCTCACCTACTGTACTGAAGTTTGGGGTAATGATTAAAACTTTCATTCCATTCCATTATACATACTTCTCTGCGGAGCTAAGTAGAGAGAAGATGGTTTGATAAACCGGGCCATGGCGGCCTACTCCTTCTGCTTAGTGGCCTTAAATTAGATTAATAATGTAGGTATATTGACATGCAAAAATTGTAAATTCTCTATTTATTGTTATTATTATTAGAGTTCGCTATTTGTGCCAAATTCACGCTCTTACCATTAATGTTGAATCAAATTTCAATACCACTTTGCTAAAACAGTGATTAATGTGCACTGTCCCAATTCAAATAAAATATAAAACACATCTTTTGAAACCATGAATTACTGAAAAGAGTTTAGTGCATTAAGTGATAATAAACTGGAAAATAACATAGCACAACATGTAGTAGTTGTTAAGGGTGAAAAGAAACACTTCAACAAACTGGTCAAATATATAGGGTACATTTTAATATTCACTCAAATTAAATATTGTGGTTAATACACTGTTTGGCTCATTGGACACTAGCAGATAGTCCAAAGCTAAACAGTGGATAAAGACAACACAAAAAAATTGTAGATTCATTTTCTCTAAAAATTAACATAAATCTTCAATAGAGATGGATCAGTTGAAAATGTGCACTTGTTGATACTTTTATTTTAAGGGGAAAAGAAGTCTAATTGAAATTTGGGCCAGAGACATTATGCTGTAATTCCACTTCATATCATTGGCATTCAGACATACAGCAGCTTTTGTAAGAGCAGCCTGATATTTTACTGTGCAGAAGTTGACTATTTTTAAAAGCATACCAACAATATTCCACTCCCTCTGTAAAAAGGCAACATTTTTGGCGTCTATTTTTGTGTTCACAGGTTACCTATAAAGTATATATATATTTTATTTTTTTGTAAAAAAAAAAAAAAAAAAGATCAAAATTGATTCTTGCAGTCTTCATCATTTTAACTCAAAATAAGGAGAGCCGATAATGTGAGGTCTTGACAAAAAAAGAAAAAAGTATTTAATCCTTAAAACTAAGGGCTAAGTTCCTTTTACGTAGACATTTAAAAAAATATGAATATGATATTTTTTTTTTGTAGACATAGTAAACATAAATTATTACATGTCTTTGTATGACTTTAAGGAATTAATGTCATTATTTTTATTTCACAAACCTTTCCAATTCAAAGTTTTACACATTTTTAATTGTTGCATGCTGTCTCGGTAGACATGCATGGGGAAGTCACTGTTTATTTTAGATATTATCTGGACCAGACTGTCAAAAACACAATATTTCAGAAAAATGGGAAGTTTGCAGAATGTTCATAAATACAATCCTTATAAAAAACTGACAAACCTTTGTTGTCATTCTGGTGATTCTGTAAATGCCTAAACACAAATTTTCATGCTAAGGTAAAGTTTGTAAATGCAGAACAATCGACTGCTTGGTAACACAATTGTTTACCAAGTAAAATTTTAGAAAATACATTTTCTCTATCAATTAAAAAGACCAGAAAATATCAGTTCCTATTACAGTAGAAAGAGCTTGGAATCTTAACTGCAATGTCTGTCTCTCCATCTCCCCTGGTCCATGGGAGCAGAACACACTGGAGCGCTGGCTTTTGACCACAGCAATTTTAATCAGTCTTTTTCACACTTCATTGGGAATTCATCGCCGCCTTCCCCTTCAAACATTGTTTGGGAGAGTTATCAGCAGCAAGCAGCATATCCGGTAATTATACATGCAAGGTAACGCTGGGAGTGGGGCTGAATATTTCAGCCAAATGCATGTGCTGCTGAGAACGCTGGAGGGTACAAATGCTTCACAGTGCTAGTTCTGCAGTGGTCCTGATTGGAGAATGGTTCCTTCTCTTAACATCCAGAAAGCAAGCCTTGATATTCTGGCATGTAAATTGATGAAAAATAAAGTATTTTATAGCCACATGATTTTCAAACACTGAGCCTCTGCATCTGGTCCTGTTAAGGTATTTGTTAATGTAAATCTGGCCAATGAATTAAAACAGATGGCATGTGCAGATACAAGCACGGCAGATGGAGAGCGTGAGTGTTTCAGCACATTGCATATTTGAAAGTGTTGCAGAGGCGCAGGGTGCAAACACCACTCTAGACTTGATCTCTAAAAATTTTGATGGTTTAACGTAATTGTTTACTGTATGAGTAAGAGGCCAGCTGTTAATATGTTCTGAACTCACAGCCAGGGAAAAACACACACAGGCAAACACACTGCATCCACCAGTCAGACAGTAGTGGGTCCTCTGGGGAATATAGCAGCGGAGGCACAACAGTGACTCATCCAAACGGTCACGAAGCACACAAACGCATACACGTCCTCCCTGGCAGTCAGGCTGTCAGATAGCATCACCACCACGCCTGTGGAGCACTGTTGACAGGTGTGGCCCGCCAGTCACGCACACACACACACATACACACACACACACATACACACACCAGCAAGCCACGTCATCCGAGCCCTTGCCTGACAGGAATCCACATGTGCTAATGTGCCCCATTCGGAGACTGCGTCGGTCTGTCTGACAAAGACAGTAGGACAAAGAGTGCATGTGCCTCTACCATTTATATATACAATATAGAGTATTTGCACATACAGATGTTTGAGTGCATGGACATGCAGCTGTGATCAGTGTAGAGATGCATTGAAATGGCTCGAGCGTTGCAATAAGATGAATAATGGAGATTTAAACGAGGAAGGCATGTTTGTCTATTGACGTGTTTGTTTGTTTGTTTAGGTCTGTTTGTTAGAAATGTTTTTAGGAAGAATTACACTGAAAATGCACAATGCCTTCCTATAGTGATGTGCAGCGAGGTTTGTGACTGGTAAGGCACTGATGCTTTCAGAGTCAGATTTTCAAACATACAGACCCAGTATGCAGTATTTATCAGCTGTTGATTGTGTTTAATATCTCATTGCAATATTTCTTCCAAACAATCAGCAGGTTCTTATTGGGAAAAGGACGAATGTAAATCGTATAGTGGTTTAGTATGCCTCCCAAAAAACACCACTACAACATAGAGGCAGCACCACGGAGGATGCACGCTCTCTCACACACACATTCGCACACACAAAATATGCACACTGGTCTAACCTAATGAAGTTCATAATCCTCTCCTTCTGGACAAAAACCTCAGTGACTTTAGCGTGAAAGTCCTCCTTATCTTAAACTACCTCCAATTAGTCAAGAAAGCAGCAGCATGACTGTTAACAGGAACATCCAGACGAGAACACATCACTCCGGTACTCAGGTCACTTCACTGGATCCCTGTTCATTTTAGAATTCAGTTTAAATGCTTACCGTTAAGTTATTTTAAAGCTCTTCGTTGTCTTGCCCCAGTTTACTTAAATGAGCTTTTAACTGTCTGCTGCCATTCTAGAATGTTAAGGTCTGCCAACCAGTATCTGCTTGATGTGCCCAGGTCACCAGAGGTCACGGCAGAAACACTGGGGTGACCGTTGCTGGCTCTCAGTTATGGAATAACATTCCTGCAGAATTGCACAAGCTATCAGACCAAAGCAGTTGTAAAGGTAAAAAAACAAACTCTTTTAGGATGACTTTTAATGCTTAATAGTTGGTGGTATTTTCTTTTCTATTTTTGTTTTATTGCATTCTTATTTCTTTTTGTAATTTTATGCTGTTTTTTTATTTTTGATCTTAATGTGTCTATTTTTAAACATCCTTTGTCTTTATTTTATTGTGAAGCACTTTGGTAGCCCGAAGGAGTTATTAAGTGCTATATAAATAAAGTTTCATTCATTCTTCCATTCATTCATCTTCTTTTAGTTTTATATGTCTCTTAGTCTCAGTGAAGATGTGTTAATTTGGCATTGATCATCCATTTATTTATTAATTGACTTGAAAGTCCCACTATGAGACATTTTTTAATGATTTTACATCCACCGCTTTTGTAAGCAACCACTGAAGAACAATCGTGAGCTTACATTCGCCCTCTACATTGAGGCAGATTTACCACCTGCCTCACCCTGTTTCTTTTCAGTGCGGCTTCATGTCAGATCCAAAAGTGTAATATATGACAAACAAACCTGAAATACATTTTAAGAACATTTAATAAAATATCTAGAATGTATAAAAAAATGAACAAAGCCTTAAAATATTAGCATACACTGAGTAAGCTAAAATTAACTGAGATTGCATGGGACTGCACCATCTAACGTGAGGCAGAGCTCGGTGCTGCTCCACTCTGTAACTGAAAAGAAAATATATAAAATACCAAGATTTTGATCATTAAAATGATTAGAATCATGCTAATGAACTGTATTTAATGCGTTGATAAATGCACATATTTTTTTCATTATTATACATCTTATGATGGCAGGTGAGAATGATGACAGCACAAGACGGCAAGTTTAAATCAGCCTCAAACCTGCGCAATCCTATTCAGATGTATGTATTTGGAGTGAGCAACAATAGTGCCAACACACAAAAGCACATGCATTCAAACACATGAACAGATGAACCTAATGCATGCATGCGGGAATCCAAACACAAGCAAAAGCTTCCCACACCCAGGCACATTAAGCGCACATCACTCAGAACACACACACCCACAGATGTATACAACCCACTCTCTTGCCTCTAAGCAGTCTAGTCCAGTTACTACAAAGCCCACCAAGAGCTCTTTGCAGATCAAATAATCATGCCTTCCATCTGTTTCTCTTCCTCTACATTAGCTTGGTGAAGGCGCCCTACAGACCCCGTTAAGGAATGCTGCAGCCTCGACTAAAATAATGATTTGTCTCTCAGCCCCCTACTTCTCATTATCTCTGTCCAAAGCAGATTCTGTAACAAGGAGTAGATATGAGCAAATTGCATGTTCATGCCTTGTAGTGCTCTGTAATGTCATCTTGCTGTGAAAGAACGTGAGGCAAACTCTTAAACATGCTTGGAACTGTATGCACATTCTTATTTTGATGCACTTCTGAGATATAATTTAGATCATGGTAGATATTATGTTTCAACAAAGGATTCCAGAAAACTTTGGGGATCTCTATAGACCTTTGTGTATCATTTCTTCTTTTTTGGGGTTTCAGTTTTAACATAGTTTAGATTGTAAAATCTGCTAAAGAGACATGTTCAATTACGAAGATTGTCTCAGATACAACGCAGCAAGTGCAGGACAAAATTGGCAATTTTACCATCTTCCTCATACCACTAAGCTTATTCAGAAAGGAATGTTTGTCTCTGTTATGCAATATGGAAATGAGTTTTATATGCGCTGCTGTGGCCAAGCTATTTTGGAAAACGCTGGGCAGAGCAAGAAAATTAGGTCACATTCATAGGGCAGGGCCTCCTTTCAGGGTGCAAGCAGCAGAGGGCTAAAACTAAAAAAGTAAAATGTGTGGTGCAATTCATTCAGGGCAGGATATATGCACACTTGAGTAAAATGAACAAGATGTTGGATCTCACAGACAAAGAGAGAAATGTTTTAGCAGAGACCTAGCAATGACCTGAATACATTGCAGCTCTGGATGAGAAACAAGGATCTAGCTCTGAGTGCACTGCTTCATATTTCTCCTACATTTTGCAGCAGATCACACTAGACTGAGACTTTTTCAGCTGTACGCAGAGAATGATGCTGACACAGAGCATCTGATTTATTATGCATGGGACTGTGGGGCACAATTGATGAGGGAGAATGAGAAACAACGGCATCCTCCTTGTTAACAGTAAATATGTGAGCCATCCTGCTCGTTAAGCACTGCACTGAGATGAAGAAGAGAGGGCCAAACTTGCTTTGACACTCCCACTCCTTCACAATACATTTGAGCAAATCATCCAAAAGGATGTGAAAAATCCTGTTACAGTGACTGGGATAACAATGAAAGATACACTGCATTTAGATCCTGACCAAAAGAAGGTGTGGAGCACAGACAGACTGACAGATGGGACATGAGGATAGCACGATCAACGACAAATGCAAAAGAGGGCAATTTTTCTTCCAGTTACCCAGAGGGGTTCGGCCTCCGAAGAATTATCTGGCATCTCTGCATTCAACCAAAATCCTAAAATTCATGACATAGCCTGTAGTGAGTATTTAGTAAGCAGTTGGGCTGTGACACAAACATGTTAAAGGAAAGTCATAGAAAGTAAACTAATTGGTAATTCAGTACACAAAGATTTTACTAAACAAAAACGGTAAAGGAGCTAATGACAAAACAAAGAAAAGTAGCGTAAACATCAGTTTAAAAAGAAACATTTTCAGCTACACAATCAAACCACTGAGCTTCTCTTGACGGTGACACATCAAGGGTCCTAGTTTATGACTTGAAAGCAGGACTATGGAGAGTTAAGATCAGAAATGTCCATTCTACAAAACAAAAAAGGGCTGCAGGACAACTTTAAGGCTAAAGCTGACACACAATATGGGGCAGGCTGACCCTACAGTATGATTCCACCAAAAGCCTCAGTCTGGTCTCCGGGTTTTATCAGAATCACTCTAGTACATTTTAGAAGCGTCCTCCACTCTGCTTCATTAAAGATACGTGCCAAGTCTATTTTGGTATTCAGCCAGAGGCAAGCCATGTTAATCTACACAGAGCAGATCAAGCTAGTAGGAAGTCAGCCAAGAGAGTGACATGGAGAATCAGTACAATTTTCAAAATAAAACCCAACAAACAAGCTTAGAATTTGACTGCACCTTACAAAATCTAATTTAGCTACTAAAAAATAGCAAGACAACAGGTAAAGCAGTCAGAAAGACTCAGATGAGAAAAGAGGCAGTGAACAACAAATTCTAGTTCTAGTTGCCATAAGGTTGATGTCAACATGAAGTAACCTGGCGTTCAGAATTTTAAAAACAGTAAGGTATGTCTTGTCCTTTCCCTCCCTTTGCCTATTGCAGTCATTGACAAACTGTTCCCTCTACCAACTACTTAGCCAAATTAAACACAAGGCTAAGGTTGGCATAAGCTGGTACTCCTGTGGAAGCATGTAACAAGCAATCAAATTCTGATGGACAACAACATCTAACAAACAACCTAATGCACAGATTTAGGATTATCTTGTGAGGAACAGCAATCTTTGTGCATCTGTGCGTTCGGTAATGCAAATCTCTATTTCATCATAAAATCAAATAGAACAGAATTCTATCTATCTATCTATCCTGTACATACCGGTATCAATGCAGACAGTGAAGTATGCACATCAAAAAGAAGTCATGATTCTGTGAAAACAATCTAATTTCAGACATATACTTTAAGTTTTCTTTTCCAGGAATATAAATTTATTCTCCATATTTTCAAAATAAAGTGAAAATCTAGCCGACAGCAGGCATGTCCAAGTCTGGTCAGTGGGCCAATTGCCGCTCGCACTCAAATTTTCAACCAATAAAACTAATTCTGGTCTTCAAATATGAAATTCAAAGTAAGTTTGGTGAAAATGTCTTTACATATATTTATGTTTTATGCAAACTGATTAAAAGTATTCAATTGCAATTGGGAGAGTAACATTTCATTTTAACAACAATTCGATATTTGTGGTTGACGATTCAATTCACTTTTGATTTTGGTTAATCTTGAACGATCCGATTCACTGATCTAAAATGGATCCAGGCCATCTTTTTAAACCTTCAACAGTGTGACTCAGAGATAATTACCTGGTACTGAACAGAGCAGCTGAAGTTTTCCAGATTCCTTGTATTTCTTCAAGATGATCAAGTGTAAATGAATATGTGTAAAAACAAACAAGTAAACAAGAATGAATGTCAAACCCATCCACATTTGAGTTTGATAAAGTTCATTCCACTGTTGTTTTTCCACATCAGAATAATCCAAAGGAACATTATTAGAACATTCTAGCACACTGTATGGTCACGTCTTTGTAAATTCAAAGTGTTTCCACACATCGCACTGGAATGATGGTTGATCACTTTTTGCTGCATCACATGTTTGTCTGCTGTGATGGACTCGGTCGCTTCTACAGTATAATAGGTTTATTATTGGTTATAGGTTGTGATAAACCTCCCATATCTCATCCAAAGTGTATTTTTCCATATCGATTTGTTTGTTGTTTTTTTTCTCACTTTGAAACCATTTTGTATTGGTACAGGTCAATTTGATTTGATTCTGCCTCAGACAGATTAATCTGGTTGGATTGTAGGAATAGAAATTGATTAATTGATTCATCAATTAATCATTACGCCCCTAATTGCAATGCACATTTCATTCATCAACAGTTCATTTGCATTAAATGTTACAAGGGTTCAAAGACAGCTGGCCCTCACACAATTTCATCTCACCAAATCTGGTCGTCTTTGCAAAAAGTTTGGACACCCTTGACCTAGAGCAATACAGTCAAGATCATTGAAGCAATCTTTTGGGCTCATCATTTTACATTTTTGCTTCTTAACTTTGATTGAATACAATTAGAGCCTTATTGTTTTAAAAACAAGTATAGCCCCCTCTGCTCCATCTCATTGTTCATATCTAATATTTGAGCCTCAAAGAAGCAGCAAACACATTTTAAGATGCCCTCCAGTGATTGTATTGTCTTGGCTGATAACAGCCTGTGTGACAAAAGGATGTCCTACGACAGCTTCAAAATGCTGCGCTTTTAAACAAGGTAGCTCAATTGATTTTAAGAAATTTTTACCCGAAAACTTTGTCTTCAGAACAAAAATTGTCTATTCAATTCACAAAAGCCTCTGACAATGGAAGCAAATCAAAAGTATTTATTCCACACAATCCTGTCTGAATCAGGGGGGAATTTTCTAGCAAGGCAAAGCTAAGCACAAACACTAATTGGTCAAAATTGAAACCAAATCACTGTTCCACAAACAAAAACTGCATGCTTCACAAAGCAAAGCTATTGATCTGGGCTCTATTTCCAGCAGCCTTTGTGGAAGTCTGCATGTTTGTCAATATTTATGCATCTATGTCTGTTTATGTTCGAACTGTTGCAGGCGTTCCCTCAACTTGCATATTTGTATGAATGTGTGCAAATACCCCTTCCCCCATCTGTGCATTTGGTAATGCAAGTATGTGCGCTCGTGTGTGTTCGATGAGCCGTCAGTCCTAAAGAGGAGCCTTGCTGCTGTCATGCAATGACACCTCTCATTTGCTGCTGTCCTGTGAAGCGGAGCTGAAGGCAGAGGTCAGGCCACCCTCACAGAGACGCAGCGACTCAGAGCACATCATGTCTGCCTGACTCCCAACGTCGCAGCAGAAACCTCAGCCACTTACGCAAAAACACGCACTCAGTCATGTAGAGAATAATCATGAATCCCTTCATTTGCAGACACAGATGCTGGCTTGATCAAGCTCCACAAATCAGCCGCATTGATTTGAATTTTTCAATTAACTGCTCTTCTTTGCCAACACACCGAAAATACATCCAAAAACTGTGGATTTAATCAGCTGTCTTACTGTCGTCAGTAATAATCACTTTGAGCTCTGATTGAAACAAATGCAGGTTAATACAATGCCCTCTTCAGATCCACTTTCCACTTTACAGATTAGTGCCTCTGGAAGAAGAACCAGGCTGACGCCGGCATGTAAACAGTCTTGCCAGCTCCACTCTGCATGACATTCAAGAATCAACTCGTGTCTTATCAGCTCATCCTCTCTCCTGCAGCCCATCCATTTCGTCTGACCACTGTCATATGCTACCATCAATTATCCGCTGGACAAAGGGATATTCACCTAATAGTAGCCACGTGTGACAAGGAGATTTCAGAGTGATCAAAAGTGACACATCTGGTTTATAGTGATTTTGTAAACTAGAGAGACAGATCTTTGCCGACTGCCCTGTTAAAACCTAGATGTGTGTTTAGTTGTTTTTTTTTTTTTTTTTTAGTATCAAACAACTTTTGGGGAAATAAAAGACTCCTTGTTGTGTTAAAAATATTCTTTCAATTTTAACAGAAAAATCTTTCTGTTTTAGTTGAGCTCTTAACCTCTTTCACTCACATCGTGTGAGGACATGCTTGATTACTTACAATGTTTTTTTGTTAGCCTAATTCAAACGGAGATGGGAGTTTTTACTAAAAAATGTCTTTGTTCATTTATGCTATGGATTAACAACATTTAAAAGTAGCAAATTGTAAGGCAGACCGAGTTGCAAAAACTTTACCATAAAAGCCTCAGTCACACTCCGAACACATCACCATCATGAAACCCAGTATACATTTAGGAAAATAATGTGAGTAACGAAAATCTGTATTATCCAAGGTTACATGATCATGTCCCTTTTCTTAAAAAAAAAAAAAGAGCTTGTATTGGTATAGGTATAAGTATTGAACTGGTACTGGTAGTTTAGTTCAGATCCAAATGAAAACAGGAATTTCTGCAAAGGTCCCCACAAAGATAAATAAAAGTGTAAATGCATAGGCAATTTCAAAAGATGGTTGTAGAAATGTGTTGTTGTTTTTGGTTCTCACAGCACAGTTTTGAAACAGATGTCGAATTAGGGCATCCATTATGAAAATATCTGTCCAAACTACTCACACTTTATTGCGTTGCTTCCATCCTAAAGATATGTGTGACAGACTTCTTTTGTTTCATGTCTGCTTACGCAACCTAGGTCATATTAGCACGGAAGCTAATTGTATTCGCTCAACAACAACACTAGCAGTCTCAGATCCAGTGCACTCATGATATCTTAGCAGATTTCTGTGCAGCTCCTCCTGAACTCCTGCTAATTTTCTTCAAAGCCCAGTTGTGCTGCTAATGGGAAAAGGCCAAAGCAGGTTATGAAAATCTTTATTTACAGCTGGCTGCCAGGCTGTGTGAAGTAGGTCACAGCAGCTTGTGAAATGGAACAAACCTCGCTCACATCGGTTAATAATTCTCCTTTGAATGCTTGATGGCTTACAATGCCAGAGAGGGGAAAGGCACACACACTGTTTTCAGTCCACCACAGTGTGGGCACCCTGACTCTCCAGTATAAATGTTTTTCAAAAGCGGAAAAACACCACATCTATAAAAAATAAATTAAAAACTGAAGCTTTGAAAATATCATCACAAGTGAATAACCTGATATTAATATTAAACTAGTTGCATGTCAAAACAAGTGAACAGCTCAGGCTCTGTTTGGAATGTGCTCCAGTGTCTTAAAAACGAATTGATGCAGAGCTGCACAGCCTGCTATTACTCCCAATGCTGTCATATATCAAATGATATCAGTGGCTTGTAGATGAGACACGTTTATATAAAGCTACGCTAGCCCAGTATGGCCCTTTACGCTCATCATTGTACACTCAGACGTTTGCAACTTATACAATATGTCAAACATTTCTGGATAGGTGTGCCGCCAGCCTCGTCTCCTGAGGTGATGGATGCCTGTGGGAGGCTGTTATGCCACAAGGTGAAAATGTCCATTAATCAGCCCCACTTCCTCCACTGCTTGGCTTTCCCATTACCAGCACACTCCAAGCAGCCTGATTGGTTTTTAATTGGCCTGCCCGCCAGGAGATAGATCACGTTTTCCCAGAGGAAAAGCACGAATATGTGAATGGTGTGTGTGTCTGCAGAGAGGGGCACCCGGATGATGTCCCTGCAGGAATACCCACATTGATAGGCAATGTATTCTGTGTATTTCTGCCAACTCATTAAATAACTTTTTTTTTCCTGAACCAACAATCATATCATGTTTTTAGATTATCTTTAATAATGACACCTGAGACCGTACAAATAACCTAAGGCAGAAAAATCCAAAAACCTTCAGACTTTAGGATTCCTGCACACGAACAGCACAGTCTCACTCTCCCTGTCATAGCTTAGGAATTATGCAAGGAGCAAAACTTAAAAATAAAATGAAGGAAATTCAAGCTTCCTTGGTGTTCAGAAGAAATTATTGTGAACGTGTTAGAATAAAAATAGTCAGAGCTTTATCCGTTTTTTTAAAACAATTTTTCCCTGTCATTAGATACATTTTAGCAAATCCAGTTGCATATCTTGAACTTGAATGAGATTAAATTTACATTATAGCATAATTAATGGTGTATAGCAGCTGGTGCACCGTCACTGTATGTGTGAAGGACATGGGAGCGGCTCCACATTACACTGAGTAGATGTCAGTATTGACAATGTGTCTGCTCAAATAGATCATTCCCCCTTGGCATCCTCATCAGACCATGTCACTGAGACTGATTGGAAGAACACATTGATTCCTTGTGGCATCTTCACAAGCATCCACAGAAATATGGCTCCTTCTGGCCTTGCACAATTACATTAAAGAAAAACAAAGGTATGATTTCAGATAACTATCATATATCGCAAAATGTGCTGATAACAATTTTAGCTATCCACTTGTACCAGGTTAAACAAGCGGTTGGATGGCTACATTTGCTGGATGTAGGACTGGCATGCTGGAAATCTAGGTTCGCTTCCCTGGGGTGCAATGAGCTTAATCCACTGTGGCTAACTATGTAGCCATGACGTTAGGTGAACAACCTGTACCGGATTAAAAATTGGTCCAATACGTACAATACAAGTCAAAGCCAGAGGATTTTGATTTCTGCTTTAAAGTCTCACTCCAATCATTTTTTGATTTATTGAAAAAGCGTTCCCAGGGGTCTTTTAATTATGATTATGCTTTTATGGGCTAAATAAAAATCATGTGTCATTTTCTTGGACATAGTTTCTGCAGAGCACCAGGAGTTAAAAATTCGCCTATGGGTTGGGGGCGGGACTGTTGGCATGTAAGTAACCTTATGTTCATATCCCAGCATTCTTTTGTTTACACTCTCCCCCTCTATCTTACAGCTCCTCAAAACCCCAAGCTAACGTTAGAAGTGCAACAAATATGGTGAGCAACATTGGAGCTATCCGGCTTACAGTTTTGATCCAGATACCAGCTAAGACGAAGAAAGCAAAGACGCTAATGGATCTCTTTGTCTGCAAGTGGATGCATCAGAATTGGAGAGGAGGAGGGAGGCTTTGGCCCGCCCATGGCGGTCGCTGCATCACAAACCAAGCTTTCTAAACCGTGGGTTTTTATCTGCTCTTGATCCATCATGATTTGAATACATAAATACTGAGAAACAGTTTTAATCTCAAACTATTTTACATATGTACTCCATTATAAGAAAAATGCTACAGGAACATGGTAAAAACACCAAAAACACAATTTTCTTTGGAGTGGGTTTTAAACTATTGCCAACATGTTTTACTTATTACTGCTGCTTGTTTGGGGACTGAGGACTGTGTGGAGCTTTTCCTTTGCCAGCGTTGTGGTGGTGATTTCTGTTTCATGCCATGACACTTCCCAGGTAAGTGTGTGCTTTTACAGTCTCCACCTTTTCTCTTCTAACCCGGATATTATAATAGTGCTAAGGATGTGAGTTAATTTTTCATCTTGACATCTGCTTGTGCAACAATCCCTGAAACACACTTGACATCAGCCGTTGTTGCTTTGGCAAACGAACAACTCTAAGAAGAAAACGTACGAGGATTGTCCTCTTCAAAACAAACAGATTCTAGTCTGGCAACAGAATTATACTGGGACTTCTAGCCAGGTGTTCCTGATTATTTTATGTGTGTGTGCTACATCATTATTAGCATCTTTAACAGCAAAAAGCACTGAATTGTTTGTCACATAAAGATCAATTCTCCATATCTGTGCATCTTCAAAATGAGTCTACTTTTAAATCAATTCTCTTTCTTTCAATTTTGTTGTTACTTTATAACTTTTAATATTAAGTCACCAAAAATGATCTAGCCCTGCTTTAACGCAGGCAGTAGCTGCCTCACAGTACAGTAACCATACAGTGCATCAGTCCACAGTCTGCAATGCCATCAGCACCCAATTTCCTGTCCCCTCCAGCTCTGACGAGATTGTTGTGATTAAGAGGGGCTGGGTCCTTTCGCTCTCCTTCTACAGGGAGAGAGATGAGAGGAATGATGGCAGGAAGAGAAAGAGCGAGGGAGAAAAGGTTGTTCCCGTAGAGTTGGTCTCAGTGAGACCCAGGTAGCATGAGTTCTTTCCATAATTTAATCACATTCGTCTGTCTCCCTGTCCTCAAGTCGCACATCAAGTGCTGCAACGACACACAAACACACACAGACCAAGAAAAAACAACAAAAAAAACCTCTGCCACAACAGCACCAGTCTCCTAATGAGGAGGACCTCTTCTTCGTCCTGCTGCTCCTCAAGTAACATACCAAAGAAATCTTCATCTCAATGAGCTTGGTCTTAATTTTCCCTCACACAATCTCCAAATAAAGAGATGAAAACCATCATGAAATATATGATTTCAACGCTCAATTATAACAATGCCAGAATGTTATAATTGAGCCTCAGTGACCCCAGATGTGTCCACACATTGTGTCTGATTTAGGTGGATATTGAAAACACACAAACAGACATGTACCAGTGGAAAGTAAGCGCAGTTTGTGCTTGTTTGCCTGTCCTAACAGAATGAAGCATGTTGTAGCACATCTGCCTTCTGTTGTTGTGTATATGGTTATCCCACCTAAGAGAGCACATACACAGGAAAACAACAACATGCAAACAGGGACAAGATGCTACAGTAAACTATGAGTTGATGGGGAAAAGTTTCATTTAGTACAGTTCTATACTCAGCAGAACCTTTTGCATTTTCTTTCAGATATCCTTCCAGACTTTGGGCAGAAGCAGAGCTGAAACTTTGCATTAAGAGGAAAAAATCTATTGTAAATATACACAATGACAATGAAGTTGAAACAAATTTCAGTAACTTCTGTCATTTTGGAATTTGAAGTCTCAGCATCTTGTGAAATGGAAAAAATCTTCTTAAAAAGCCAAAGAAAGAAGCACAACAACTATAATCTGTTCAGTTTTCACCTCACCTTTCATCAAATGTCAACAAGGACCGAGTCCAGCTGACCAGAACGCATTAGGTCTACAAGAGACATGGAGGACCATCCCTGAGTGAACGAATAGAAAGCAAGTATGCTGGAAAAGAAAGTCCATCAAAAGTTTGCAGCGTAACACATGGGGTGGACCAACACTGCAGGGAACCTCTATAGCATAATATTGAAAAGCTTTCAGGTCATGACAGAAGAATGTTTTGATTTTTTTTTAACCCAACTTGCGTTCAAAAGAAAAAAAATATTTTCACAAAGTTATAGCATTAAAAACCCCAATTCAAGTATACAAAATGAACAGCAAAACACAAAACAAGCTATGAAGGATGAGCAGCAGGAAGAATCCAGTACTCTATTTTCAACCAGCCTCAATTATCAGCAATGGAAAAACCTGAGGAGCAATGAACAAGCAGAAGTTACCTACCAGCTGCATTCGCCTCTTTAAACTTTTCTTCTGGCTCTCCACAATGTGCCTCCTCTCTTATTATCAGTCTTTCCCTTATTTCTCTCTCAATTCCCTCACTGAGCTCACTGCAAAGTTCTGCTTTCCTCCTGCATGCAAATCATTTTTACGACTTGAGAGATGGCTGGGGGGGCGGGGGGGGGGGGGGGGGGGGGGGGG
>BSAI01000101.1:28625232-28788665 GCA_036245035.1 Adrianichthys oophorus
GATCTTCCCACGGGCCTTGGGCTGAGATGAGATGAGGGGGAGGGAGAATAGAAAAGGGATGAGGATGATAGGGAGCAGCGTTGAACAGAGCGTTCATTCTTAATGGAAAACATACCAAATTGGGATATTGAAAAGTCAAAATGAGCCCAGATTATGATACCGTGCACATTATTTGATTGAGAATCTTTTGGGGAGTTTAGAGAGACGCAAGATGCAAACTGAAGGAGGTGTCGGGTCGGCTTGCTGTTAATTAACATGCCAGACTTCCATGCTGGCTGGGCACCAGAATTAGGAAGGGAGAAGATGAATGAGTGTGGAAGCAGGCTAGCTGCAGCCATGTGTTCAGAGGTGCACATGAACAGAAGATAGTGTTTGGAGTGCTCATGCTGTAAAGAAGGCGACAATCAGGTGCATTCTTTTGTAAAAGAAAACACGGATATCAACAAAATTATTTACATATTCACTCACATGGGCTAACATAAAGAATGCTAATTTGATCCCTAAGACATCATCATAATTAGATTATAAATTAGCTTCATTTCTTACGAAGAAGAGGTGATAATTCATTCATGTTCCCAGGGTAGAATAGAATGCAGCAGCCCCCCTGGCAGAAAAAGCATATTGGGCAGTACTTATAGGGCAAAGATTAACATTTTCAAATGTGATCATGTTCACACATAAACATTTAGGCTGGATCTAAAAATAGTAGAATATGTGAATTAAACATGGTGTTTGGGTATCCTACAGCTCAGGTACCATCAAGCAGAATTTTACCAAGACCATGTTGTTCTCTCCAGCAGTGCTGCATCTGCAAGCCGTGATAAATACCCTGGTGGGTTGGGATACAAATGTCCCCAGGGGTGTTCAAAATTACCAAATTCAAATTCGTATTTGACTATGTTAATGCCAATCAAACACAATTAATTTACTCCCTGGTCTTGAGTCAATAAATGAGCACATCACAGAACAGGGCTGGTAATTTAAAGAATTACAATGAATTAAAAAAGACCAGCATGGCGACTGGCTTTTCTTATTTCTGATGAGTGTCAGGGCAAATGATTTTAAATGCTGTTGGAAGGGAATTTTGCCTCAAAGATTTGTGATTGCCAATAGTTAACCATGATTTGGGAAAAAGAAAACTGTTTTTCCAAGCATATAGCACAAACTAAAAAAAAAAAAACAGTTACTAGTTGTGTTATCAAACAGGGAAATCCTTATGTTGACAATTTACAGTAAAAAGTGTCAAAGTTACTCATTTCATCACCACTGGTGATGAAGGTTGTATTAAAGTAACGTATCACTATTTGGAGCGACAATGTAGTGGAAGGCATTTCCACTGAATTTTTAATTATATTTCACTCCTTACAAATTTAAACTTATTAATTACTTCATACTAATTGACCAAAAATGCATCTGTTTGTACCAACAAGACAATTAAGCATTAACAGATAAATAAAAGTCATAAAGTACATGTTTTTTTTTTTATTGTGGTCAGTCCCTTAAAGCATTTTTATTTAACTGCTTTAACTCAAAATGTTGAGTTGCTTCCAAACTGTACCATGCATGCCAACTGGAAAGCAAGGGGGTGGAAACATCATGCTCTGGGGTGGCTTTTCTGTAAAAGGAAAGGTTGACTGATCCTTATAAAGGAAAGAATGAATAGATCCATGTGTGGTGAGATTTTGGACAAAAATCTCCGTTCATCAGCAAGAACATTGAGGGTGGGTCATCAAGCAGGACTTCTTCTTCTTTTCTTTTGGGTTTTTCTCTTCAGGGGTTACCAAAGCAAATCATCTCCCTCCATCTAAACCTCCTCTTTGGTCTTCCTATAGACCTCTTGCCCGGCAGCTCTAAACTCAGCATCCTCCTCCTATATATAGCAATATGCCTCACCACAGTTTTGCACACATTTCCTTTCATTTGAGTTGAAACTCTTCTATCACACATCACACCTGACACTTTTCTCCATCCATTCCAACCTGCCTGCACTCACTTCTTCACTTCTTTTCTACACTCTCCATTATTCTGGACTGTTGACCCTAGATACCTCAGATCCTCCTCCTTCTTTATCTCTTGTCTCTGTAACCTCACTCTTCCACTTGGGTTCCTCTTATTCACACACATGAACTCCGTCTTGCTGTGGTTAACCTTCATTCCTTTCCTTTCCAGATCAAACCTCCACCTCTCTAGCTTCTCCTCCACCTGTTCTCTGTTCTCACTAAAAATCACAATGTCGTCTGCAAACATCATAGTCCATGGTGATTCCTGTTTAACCTCATCTGTCAGTCTGTCCATCACCATTGCAAACAGGAAGTGGTTCAGAGCTGATCTCTGATGTAATCCCGCCTCCACCTTGAACTCCTCTGTCACCCTTACAGCACACCTTACTACTGTCTTCCAGCCCTCATTCATGTCCTGCTCTAACATACCTCTGTCACTCCAGACTTCCTCATTCACTCACCTATTACTACTTTGCAGTCACTGATCTCCTTCAGATTACACCGTCTACACAAAAGTTAGTCTGTGTGCTTCTTCCTCCACTCTTATAGGCCACCCTTTATTCCTGCCTCTTCTCAAAGGGCATATTTACTTTAGCCATTTCCATTTTTTTTTGCAAAATCTCCTGGATACCAAACTTGCCCATCACCTCCTTATCACCTCTGTTTCCTTCACAAACATGTCTATTGAAATCTGCACCAATGACAACTCTCTCACTACTAGGGATTCTCATCATCACTTCATCAAGGTCCAACCAGAATTTCTCCTTCTCCTCCAGCTCACATCCTACCTGTGGGGCAGACCCCACTAATTACATTATACATCACACCTTCCATTTCTATCTTCAGTCTCATCACTCTGACACTTTTTTTTACCTCTACAACACTCACTAACAAACTCCTCCTTTAAGATAACTCCTTGTCCATCTCTCCTCCCATCTCCACCATGACAGAACAACTTGATCCCTGCTCCTAAGCTTCTAGTCTTGCCTTTTCACCTTTTTCTGGTTTGCTACATGTGACAAAATAGCTTTACAACTCATCTTCAAAAGTTTTAATACATTTTAAGGGAATTTTAGAATAACTATTTCTGACATTGTGTCATGTTGTAATGAATACTCATACATACATGTACAGAATTTTCTTGAACATTTTAGTTTTAGTTTTGGTATAATGTGAAGAATGGCGTTAACAAAGTAACAAAAAGGTATGACCGTGCCATTGTTTGTTTGTTTATTAGTTTAGTAAACCATCTGTAGTCCCCAAACAAGTGAAAAAACATTACAAATGTAAACAGTCATTCAAATACCCACTCACACATTAAACATTTCCTCTAACTACTGATTACATAGTAAAATTATACAATAAAATCTAACTCAAACTATGTCACTGCTTACAGACCAAAGGTAAGTAGTCATTCAAATACACAATCACACATAAATCATTACAAATGACTCCTGGTTATGAAATAAAAAATGAAATAAAATGTTACAATTAAATATTACTCAGAATACCATATTATGCTATTTATAAGACCTAATGCTAACACTGCTGCTTTTCCAGCATTAGTTTCTTTAAATTCCAGGGAAAATGCTTCAAATCTGAGTAAAGTTTCAGACTTTGAGGGAGTTTGTTCCGTTTTTTGACGTCTCTGTAAGAAAAGGATGTCTGCTTGAAGGCTGAGCTATGTTTGGGCAGCCTACAGTCATTGTGACTAGTGAACCTTGAAGTCCTGTCATTTTATTGTGATTTTATTAATGGTTTGCCAAAGCCTTTTAGTATTTCCTTTCGCCTGTTCCATGAAATTCAAGACAAAGTTTACCTTATTTCTTCTTAAGAATGCGGTAACTTTATTTATAAGCTCTTTAAAAAATAGTGTCTGTTAAACGTCCTGTTTTCAGATATTTTTTTAATGCCGCATCTCTTAGTTTCATTCATTTCAATGCTGTGTAATAAATCTGGGGTAGAGATTATTTAATTTTAAATATTAGGGGAAGCTCTTTTGAATATTTCTGTACAAGATTACTGAAGGAATTCACAAAGTTGGTAATTGCATCTTGGAAATTTTAATCACAAGTTATTTGTTCCCATTGGATTTGTTGAATTTCTTTGTAGAATAATTCCAAGTCTTTTTCAAAATACTTGGGATCACTCTATTTAGATTAATACGGTTTGAATTTTTATACCTTGTTTTTGATAATTTCCTAATTATTAAAGTGAGGCTGTGGTCAGAAAGATCTGTAATCAAGCTATATGATTTTGTAATTTCTTCTTCTTTATTAGTGAATATAATATCATTGTTTTTGAAGATTTGGCAATGCGAATTTCTGTTTATATCATTTGCTTCATTTGAAACGTTATCATTTGCTTCGTTTTTTAATGCTACTTTTTGCCAGCCAATTACTATTAAAATCTCCTAGCAAGATAATTTTCTTATTGTTACAATTTTTAAGTATCTCTGTGAGATGAGTAAAGAAAATATCCTTTTCTGTAAGTGGGCTAGAAATCACAAAAAACACAATTGACATTTCTGGTGAAAGTTTGATGGTTATGTCTATACATTCCAACAAATCACAGAGATTTTTAATTATTGTACAGTTAAATTTCTTTTTTCACATATATCATTACACTTTCTCCTTTTCCCTGTTTATGGAAACATCTAAAAACATTATATCCCTCAATGTGAAAAGCACTTCGTGGAGTTGATGGCTTTAGCCAAGTATCTGACAGACAGAGATAATCCAAATTGGAGTCTGTCAGCAGATGTTCCAGTTGCTCAGTCGTTGACACAATACTCCTAATATCCAAATGTGCCATTACATCTATTTAAATTGTTCTGTTAAATAAACTTTCTATATTTGTTATTTTATTTGTCTTTTATATTGTGCGTAAGATCAGCAGATCCAACAACTTTCCATCCATCCATCCATCCATCCATCCACTCATCCATCCATAATCCTGTTTGCTTGGCTTTCAACTCTGTTGCAGATATTTACTAACTATACAATGTAAAAAAAAAACGTTTTTTTTTTTTTTTTTTAATCTAAACTTGCTATTTACCAATTTTACCAATTTCAACCAACGGTCATATGTGAAATCTATATCTTGACATTTTGTCCTACAATAATAGAAAAGTCTAAGAAGGTTGAGGCCCTTGATAGGAATTCTATGATTGAAATTGTACTTTTAGATTGACAATTGTAACTGATGTAAAGAACGACTAAATCATTCATTTACAGTTTTTTTTTTTGTCGCTTTGGTGCATTTCTCACAACAGTGTTTGCACCGCTGCTAAGGCATGCTTGAAACAATTAGTGCAAACTACTAAAGATAATAGATAATCTGCAAAATGGAAAGTCAATTGCACAAAAGCAAGTCAGTAGCTCAAAACAGAAGTTTATGCTTCAAAAACAAGTATTTCTGTCACTGAAAGTTTCAGTGTCGTCAAAATGACAAGTTATGACTCCAGCATCTTTCATGAATCAGGTCAAAAGGGTTGAACATGAAAGTGCTTCCCAATGTCATGTAAAGTTAAGACAGCATTATGAACAATGTATGGGATACTGAAAACTAGAATTCAATCAAAATTAAGACAATGAATCTATGCGTATTTGCTGCAGAGTCAAAAGGGGACCTCTTCTAGGTTGTATTGCAATATTTGTTGACATGCAGAAAAAAATACAAACAAATGTAAAAAATACTAAAATGTTGCACTACTGTAATATAGCACTCTTTTCTTTACTATCACACAACAGCACACTGTGCCACACTTGATTTGAGCTACAGTTGTAATTTTTAAGCCTACATGTAAAAGGTTCTGTTCCAATGCAAGCCTCTTGATAGACTGTGATAGTGGAGAGCAAATTGATTTGTATTGAATGAATTGAGAAAATTAGTTTCCTCACGTGTTCTCCCGACGATATGTCTGAATAATTGAAGTGACAGTTCTCCCAACATTTTGCTGCACCAATCATAGCCATTGTGAGGCCATGATTTACCACATGATCCACAAGTGTTGCCCTGATTTCATCAGCAATCTGTCTATGTGATTGGTCTCTTCTTCCTCAGTTTTGTCCCCTTCCTCCACACATCTTCATCCTCCTCCACAACAATGACCTTTCATTATTGCAGTTTTGTAGATAAAAGTATGCACTTCATGCCAAACCTGTCTCCTGGTTTACAGCATGTGTATTTGTAAAGTGGGAGTTCATGTGATTCAGCTGTGAGTGACTGTGAAGAAAAGGCTTGTCATTGGTTTTACCTTATAGTTCACACACCCATTTTCATCAGAGTATGAGGTCCACCTGAGAAAACGAATTATGGATACTTTCATGGAAACACATTACTTTGCAATTGTGCAATTATGCAAGCAATGAAATGAAGGTTATTAGTAGCATAAACAATGACTAATCAGCTGGAACAAGTACATTTCATTTTGGCAGACAAGATAAAAGCAAGTTAAAAAGTGATCATTTTGCTGAGATTTCTATTTACCCAATTGCTTTGTGTCCAAAAGAATAAATATGCTGTTGTATGAAGAACAAACGACTAAATGTTGTGGAGATTGCTGTAACTGTTTTGCAAAGTTTAACTCTGTTGTGAGAAATGCACCAAGGCAACCGAGAAAAACTGTAAGATAATCTTGGATGTGGATTTGATGGATGTAAACTCTCGATTTGAACTCTTTATAAATAAAAGGTCCATTTCACGTTTTTCCTGAACCTTAAAATGCATGTAGTCTATCTTCAAAAAAGCAACAACTTGTCTCACCTGAAAGATTAATCAAAATGCAAAGCTGCAGTGGAGATAGGAAAAGCATGACAGAGGCTGCTGGTGAGGCTAGAGTAGTTGTAGCTACAGAGTGGAAGTGAGCAAGCACCAGTGAGCCATGGAAGGGGAGGGGGGGTTGATCTTTGTCTTTTGGGACTTGAAATGATAGTGCTGCAGAAGGTTAGGCTTGTTGTTCAGTAGGACTGGGAAGGGGAGATCAGGCAGGGTGGAGGGAAAAGAAAAAGAAGGATACTAAAAGAAGAGGAGGTTGTATTCTTGGTGTATTGGGAGTAAGAAAGCAGAGTATAACAAGCTTCAGTCTGCTCATTTACCACATGTGTGTGCCTGACTGTGTGTGAGAGGGGGGCTTAGGAACGAGATGACAAATGTGCCAGACATGAAAGACTAGAGCACACACAAACCCATAGGGAGTGTCCTCACCTGTACACACAACAACAACGACAGCACACACTACTGGTTTCATGGGATAAACACATTAACACATAAAAGCTTTATCTGATTTGGAGTTTTGAGTTTGAAGTTCTAAAATATTAAATTTGATATTAATCTTTACAAAATGTGTTTGCTTGTGTCAAAAATTACATCAATTTGAAACAATATGCCACAGAGAGCAAATATCACCCAAAGAGCAGTCAGTTTAATTTAGTCACAAGTTTTTCTTTACATCTGACAGGAAACATTTGGATGCAGATTCATTTGATTTCACCTTTTAAATCACAGACTTGAAAGTTGTACTTCTTATTGTAAGCAGAGTGGCAAATGCTTTTGAAAGAGTATTTACAGCCGAGCATCTAGCCATCCATTAGCTGCACCCATTTACCCTGAAGAGGGTCAGAGGGTTGAAGGCCATCCCTGCTGATGCTGTGTAAGAGGCTCACTGCACTCTGGACAGGTTTCCAGTCCATCACTGGGCTAACACAAAAAGACAAACGACCATGCATCCTCACAGTCAATTTGGTAGTCTGGGACTGTGAGAGAAACCTCACCGAGTGCTAGTACACAGAAAACCAGAGCTGAAGAGGAGGATTCAAACTGCTGGTGTAGACACTTAGCTCATATCTTTTTCAGTAGACCAAAACAGAGCAGAAACAGTCGTTGAATGATTGATTTTTAAACATCCCACAAAAGAAAGAGGACTGACTGTGGCTCTGGAGATAAATCCGTCCTCCACTGCCTGAAAGGTTAATGTTTGGATCCCCATCTTGAACAGCTTCAACCTGGATTCTTTAAGAAAGCAAATAAACTACAGCTGTCCTAAACATTGGAATTATGTAGTTTACAAGTAAAGGGTCAAAATATCAAGCATTTCCAAGTACATAGCTTCTCTTTCAAAACAGATTTTAGTTGGAATGTAAAACTGTTTTAAGTAAAACTTTTTTAATATGAACCATTGATAGACCATTGTGTGCATGTTTAATCATTAAATAATAATTATTGTGTGAAAAAAAACATTTTTTCAAAGCATAACTTTAATATGCATAAAAGCCAATGTACATATTTTTTATGTAAGTCTCAAATACTTGTGTGTGTGTTTCTTTCATTAGTGACAGGCAGATGAAGCTTTATGAAGCATTGCAGCCTTTCATCGAATTGGTTCACTGCAGTGCAATGCTTCATTAAGCTTCATTTGCTCTAGGAGGACATCTAGTGGACGCAAAAAATATCAGTTGAATTTGAAGTGTGGTATTTTGCAGAAAGCCTGTGGATAAGCATATCAGCAAAATAAAAAAGTACGCATGTATTTTGCAATTAAATTAAATTTGTGCGGTTTATTTATGCTGATACAAACAAACACGTGATTTTATTTAATCACAAAAGGAAAAGTTGTAAATGTGGCTTGTTTTCTATTATTTATGTGCAGAACTGAATAAAACGGTCCCTAAATGGTGTTCATGTCATTTTTCAAATTTAATTTTAGCAAACGGTGAAGGAGGATGAATAAATGTGCCTACAATGCTTATTTTCCATTCTTTCTGATAGTCACTGCTCTGCATCTCTGTCTTCACAGAAGCTGACGTAAACAGGTATTTCACCGCTCACTTTTGTTCACTTCCCCTTCTGCACTTGGACTGAGGCTCCACGTATCCCCACAGTCCCAGCCATTCTTATATGAGCCCACTTACGATCACTGGAAAGGCAAATTGATTGGCTAGAACTGTAAAGCAAAGCTAAATAGAAAACAAGTGATTGACGTTTCCGAAACAAAGCACCAAAATATGCATTTTTAATGCAGTACCAGCACCAACTTAGCACTGAGTTTCGGTTCCAAACCTCATGCGGAGGTTGGTTGGGGTTTGGACAATGATCCTGCTTTTATAACATTGAGATCAGGTCAGTGATTGTACAGGGGATGCCTTAGTTTTAATTTAAAAAACCCCACAAAAAATATATATATATAGCATAGAATTCTTTAATTCTCCAATATAGTTATTGGGTTTATGTCGTGATACATAATGTCATCACCTGACATGAAAAAAAAATATTGTGATATAAAAAAATTATATATCACCCAGCTCTACTTTCCATGCACATTCTGGGTGTTGGATCTCTAAACATCAATGGGGAATGGAATAAGACTAGGCTGGCTTTAATATGTTCAACAGCATCATTTGGTCATTGTTTTTCTGCAGGAGACTCACACTGTATCAGCTAATGAGTTCTATTGGCAGAGATGGCAGTGGTGTGTGTGTGGGAGGGGTGGGGGGTTGTCATGTTTTTTTGAGCCATGGTCTGGTCTATCCTCCACATTGAACGTGGTGGCAAAATGGGGCGATAGCAGCTCAAGGCCCTTCTAAATACCCACAGAGCGGAGAAGGTTGATCAGCTTATATCAGAATCTTTTATTTCTTGGAGACGTGACAAGAGTCTCACATCAGTTTTGTGTGTGCATAACAAGCAATTTGTGCATGTAGTTAGTATCACTCTATTGTAATTTTAGATTGTGCAAATCTATTGTCAAATCAAATTGTGCAAATGTGTTTAAATTTTGTTTTGTATTTTTTTATTTTGTAATTTTTGTTCTTACGGTATGGACAAAATGTGTTTTATGAGTTACGCACAAGTCCAAAGTTATGCACAAATTAAGAATTATGCACGCACAAATTGGGGTGATACTATTTGCTCTCCAAAATTATACGAAACGCAAATTTACAAAATCTACCACTTACATTCATGCTTTTCTTTAAAGAAATAAATGTAAACTCACACACAAACAGTTTAAAAACATTCATATGACAAAAAAGACCTTGTACAATTATATTTAATCATCACATGCTCACATTTAATGCCAGCACATCCACACATCCATGCTCCACTAAACACCTAAACATACACATACACACGCTCTCATGCTCTTTCTTTCCCAAGTCCCTAAATCCATGGCATATGACCTTCTGTGGGACAGATAAAGAATGTGCTTATCAGTCATGCAAATGAGGCTGAATTCATTTTCCACAACAGATGGCCCCATAGATAATGATGATGGAGGAGAGAAAATTAAATGTCTCTTACACGGTGACCATGGCAACAGTGCCTCTCTGGCATAATATCAATAATAAGCGTGGCACATAATAAAGTTGTCAGTCCTGTGAATCAAAACCTCCCATGATGGGACACAACTAAAGAAAAAGGACTAGAAGTAAAAAAAAAGGAGGTCACTTGAAAAATTTGGCAAACCCAGTGGTAAATGTGGGAGGGCTCTAGACTTTGTATCATACCAAACTTTACTGCTTAAAATGAATACTTAAGAAAAATAATAAAAATGCTTTCCAAACATTTTTGTGGTGTTTTGTAGTGACTATAAAAGTTGGTTGATGAACAGATGCATCACTGCTTTATTATCTGGGTTTATCTTCTTTTCCACTCAACCAAACTTCTCCAAAGAAATGTACAAACATTTACCATATGGTGATGTTAGAGGTAGGATGAACCATTAACTCTTTAAAAACATCATATTAAAACACCTAATTGGTTTTATATAATCAGATGTAATATTCTTACAAAAAATGAAAAAAAAAGCCTTTTTGATGTTTCCTTTTAATATTCTTGCCTTACACTTCTTTGGTTTTCTGTTGATTGATTTGACATGGAAATATGAAGATTCTTTTGAAGAAAAGCTGATATGACAGGTGAAACCAAGCCCCCGTGAGGTGGCGGATCAGTGTGGGCTTACTCGTGAGTGCCCAACTCAGTCGCCAAGTTTTGGTGTTTGGTGGACGAGAGGGTTGTGTCCCTCCGCCTTCAGGTGGGGGACAGGTCTCTGACTGTTGTTTTGGCTTACGAGCCGAACAGAAGTTTGGAATACCCAGCCTTGTTGATGTATCTGAAAGGGATAAGGAAAAGTGCCCAAACGGGGGGCTCCATCATAGTCTTGGGGGGGCTTCAGTTCCCACGTGGGCAAAGACAGTGGTACATGGATGCGCGTGGCTGGTAGGAATGGCGTTCTTAATCTGAACCGAAGCAGTTTTTGTTGTTGAACTTCTGTTGTCATCATAGTTTCTCCATAACTTACACCTTGCTTCAGCACAAAGGTGTCCATCAATACACATGGCATCAGGACATCCTTGGCAGGAGATCAATGATCAACTTTGTAGTCATTTCAGGCGACCTTCGGCCGTGTGTCTTGTACACTCAGGTAAAGAGAGGGGCAGAGCTGTCCACTGATTACTGCTTGGTGGTGAGTTGGATTCGCTGGCGGGGAAGAAGGCTGGAAAGACTAGGCAGACCGAAACTTACTGTGAGGGTACTGCTGGGAACGCCAGGCTAGGTCAGGGAGGTCTTATCTGGGAGAGCTTCAAAATGGTACAGAGGGAGGCTGGGGACATTGAATCAGAGTAAAACACCTTCTCCACCTCTAAGGTCTCTGCTGCTGTTCGGAGCTGTGGCTGCAAGGTCTCTGCTGCCTATCGTGGTGACAATCTTCAAACCTGGTGGTAGACACCAGAAGTAAGGGATGGTGTCTAGCTAAAGATGAAGTCCTACCAAGCCTGGCTGACTTGTGGGGCTGAGGGTTGTCCGGTCTTTATGACTGGAGCAGGAGCTTGGTTCTCATAGCCAGCAGTAAGTCGGACCTGGTCCTGCTGAATGTTGCACATCGGCAGGGCTGCCATTTATTATCATACTGTTCATAATCTTTATGGACAGAATTTCTAGATGCAGCCATATGGACCATATGGGGTCTGGTTTGGGAACCAGAAAATGTTAGAAGACCTTTATAAAGAAATCCTCAAATGAAAATCATTAATTACAAATTATTCTTGTCTCCTGGCACCAAATGATACTTGGCACCGTTTTTGATTTTTGAAGAGTTTAAAAAACAAAACAACCAAAATACTGCACTTTATCTTCGCATCTGTACCGGCTTTCTGAAAATATCTCAAATTAAAAAGTAAAAAAAAAAAGTTTTCTTTACAGATGGGATTCAGCAAAATGGACACACTGCCATTTTTTAAGTATTGGCATGGGTATATAAGTATTGTTAAGTCTATAAGTTGAATTTATTTTAAATTTGAAATCATTTAAATCACTCCTGGTAGACTCTAAATCATCCTTTGGTGTGAATGTGTGTGTGGTTTTGCGGCCCAGATTGGTGACAGTTCCAGGGCGAACATGACCTTCGCCTCACAGTAGCTTCAGCCTTCCTGAGACCCTGAAAGAGGATAAGCGGGTTTGTAATGTGGACTTGTTTTTGTGTGGCCATGGAAAAAAAAAAACAAAGAAAAATCGATTGTTTCAATTGTTTGTTAATCTTTGTACAGTACACACATTTCTTTTGGAAGTTATAAGAATTTGAATGGAAAATTAAACATGGTTTATTTCAGAAATGGCAAACGTGCTGCTTTTATTTGAATAGTCATAAATATAGGCTTTGTGTTGGTTTAACCTGGTTGCTTTAAACTTCAACTGTAGCAACAGAGATTATGACTCCTCAAATTCTGCAGTAAAAACACAGCAGCAGACCTACACATTCCAACCTACCATTCATCTCAGCTCACACTCTTACTGAGAGGGAACACAAAATTCCACCACTCATGAATAGTTGAATACCTCCAGCATCTGAGTATTGGGCACAGACTGAAGCTCCAGGAGCACACATCAAACTCTTTCATGCTTACACTTATGTGCCTGTATTGGCCTTGTATTTGTTACAAAGCCCAAAAGAAAAGAACACTTTTACTTATAATTCTCAATTACATTCTTCCATGACTTTGTAAAATTCATTTGATGCTCTAAAATAAGAGGACATTGATTATTTAAAGTTAACTTGCATTAATTTCCCCTTTGAATATAAAGGTCACATTTGTGAATTTAAATGATTATTTTCATTGTTCAAAATAAACATAGTGTAAATAAAATTTACAAAAATAACAATTTCTTTTGAATATAAGACATGATGTGCTACATTTACATTGAAACTATTTATTTTATGGAACAATATCCATCAGTAAGACATTTTGCAACATCTGCATGATACAACTAAGGAAGGGCTGAGGCCTGTTTTTGATGAAAAAAAATTGTTGATGGCTGTAATTATTGCAGGCTACTTTCTTTAGTCTGTTCAGTTTTCTGTGCAGAGCAAAAAGTGGATGTCTGATAAAGAAATTGTACATTTACATCGATAGCAGCACAGCAGGTGCCCATCCAAAAAGCTACAGCCGGTCTGTTCAGAACCCCTGCATTTGAGGCAGAGAGAGAGTGGAAGAGAGCAAGACAGACATTGGAGGTCTGCAGCAGATGAGGATGGAGGGAGTAGCAAGGGAGAAAACACAAGCGAGGAGAGTGGCTATGATTGCCAGCCAGCATGCAGCCAGTAATTTCCATGTTGTGTTCCCCCTCTTACACGCTCAATTTTTTTTCTTCCATCCATTCACACCTCTCTGTCTTACAAGCCTGTGTGCTCAAGGTTAACAGGAAGTTGGAGGCAAATGACTAAATAAGGACACACACACTCAACAGACTGTCTGGGTGCCTGATGTGACAGTTCTAGTCATATGAGGAGCTTTTTGGCATTTATTTTTAATTTTCATCACGCAGGTGTGTTTGAAAGCTAAAATGCTGAAGTCTGCACTTAAAAGAAGCTTAAACATTAAGAGAATTTAATAAACTCTCATACTGTATTTGCTGATGTTAAAGCTAACCTCAGGGAGCCACCAAACAGCAACTCTGTGCATTTCATAGCCAACAGGTTCAAACCTCAGCTTTTTAGAAAGAAACACAACCGCCTATCTCTGTTTGACTACATTTCTTCTGATATGCTTTGATGGTGGCTTTATAATGGTGTTGGTCCTTTAGTGAGCAGCAGGGACATTGGATGACAAAAAAAACCCAACCTATTTAAGAAAAACTAGGGATGTTGTGGGAACTGAGCTAAAAGCAGATTGCAGTGATTTAAAACCTCATTAACCAAAATGCCATTTTTAACCACCATGGAAGGCACATCCAACTTTACCAGGGAAACAATTTGCCATTGTTATAACAGTCAGATTAGCAGTAAATACATCTTTAACTCCTACCTTTCTACCAAAGCTTGTTAGTATCAGCAAAAAAAACAAAAAAGTGTGTGTGCTTTTGTGTGGTCCCTCCAAATGTTTCTGTGATAGCCAGACTTGGATAGTCACATTCATTTTGTCAGTCTCCTCACATATTTTCCCTCTGTCATCATTCTTTTTTCTTTCTAACCGTCTTGCTCATTGACTTATCGTTCTGCTTTGCTTGACTCATCCCTCCCTCCCCTCCTCACACTGGCACACGCACACGTACATTGATGCGCACAAAAGCTGCAGGAAGCACTGCATGACTGTGTTGTCTCCTGCCTTCTGCTCTCCTCCCACTCATTCACCCCAATCTCCATCTCTTGCCTGGCCCCTCTTTCATTTTTATTACTGTCACAAGAGGCTCCCTCTCTTTTTTCGTGCTTCTGTCTCTCTTTTTGTCTGTGTTTATGAGCTGAGCTATATTGAGAGCGTCTGGCTGGTAGACAACAGGGGGTGGGGGGGCAGGAAAGAGAGACTGTAGGTGACAAGCGGGTCAGATGTAGACTAGTGCCAAGAAAAGTGTGCAGTTGTATAATGCGACAAATACAACTTGTGTCAAATATGATGTGAAACAAATTTTGATTTCAAGCTAAAATTGTGAAAATGAAACATACTCACTACCCGTTTCTCTTAATTTATGTAGACCTTTCAATTCTAAAAATGCTGTGTGTTGTTAAATGAAAAAAATAGGTTAGCTAATGCTGGATGGTTAATTTATTAAATTCAACTTTAATTGCAAGTTATGGCAGTATTAGACGTAAACACAGACGTTTGAGTAAAATGATGCCACTGCAGCTATGACATCATATCTTCTAATTAACACCAGCTTTCACTTGTCAAAAGTTCAAAATATTACTAGAAGTCAAAGCAACAAACAGCACAAGTGTTGTTTGACATGAATTCAGTAAAGAGCCATCTCATGTCACTCTGTCTGCGCTTTGAAAACAGAAAAGAGATCTGTGATAACAGCTGGCCATAGAGGTAAACTGCTGGCTCATGGTATGTGTGTTCCAGACAAGTTTATGTTGATTTGTGTTTATGTTGTGCAATGACAAACCAAGCAGTCTCCGCTCTGAAAACATTTTTAACCACCAGTAGTAGTTTCAGTTTACATGCTTTTCTCATGTTTATTAGATTGTTCCTCACATCTTGAGCTCATTTAAAAATTCACTCTGTTAAAATTGTGTTTTTGGCATTTTTCTAACGATGGATAATGATATATGTTGATTAAAATCAAGCTCAAATGTCCTTTTGGAGTGTTTTTCCATGAGTAGCTTACACAAGCACACACAAACATACCGTATGCATCAAAGACAGGCACCCCTCCATGTGCAAACGGACGCACGCACACAAATGTAAGTATCTACATGTCTACAGTGCCTTTCCAAAAATTAAGAATATCATGGAAAAGTGTCCTAACTTTCATAATTCAATTTTTAAAAAATCCTCGGAAGAATATAGATTTAGGGCCAACTATTTAATTGATTTTAAGTACTTATTGGGTTCACTTTACATACATTGGGGTTCCAGCTAATAAAACCCATGAAAATAGCTGGCAGCTCTCCTTTGCTCCGATACGTGACAGAATGAAATACTTTACATGTGTTGGCTTGTATGCATGAGTATGTGTGTGAGAGAGCTGTAGTTGTATTGTGTACATGTTGACATGTTTGTATGTGAAGTTTGTTGGAGCCAACGGGTATTTTTATAACATAAGACTGTATGTGGACAGGCCCATCCCCTTTTAATTAACATTTACACCTAACATTATGATAATAACATTCCAGCAACCTGTTGCTTTGTGATTCTATCCCCTCCTGCTGCACACGTCCTCCTCCCTGGTCATTTTACTGGAGCCTGTCCTTTTACTGGACAGGTGGCAATCTAGTGTGACTGACAAAGCGAAACTCAAAACATGATCAAATATAACAAAACCCAAACTAAACTACAGAATCCTCACAGATACACAGAATCTATAACTTCCATTTAAGTGTAGATTTGATTCCATATTTTAATTTTGTAAACTTCACAAAAACATTTATTTCAGCTTTGTTAGTGGCATAAGTCATACAATTGCTGCGTTGTTATTTGCCAAACTGTTTGTTTTGCTGTGTGCCTTAATACAGAGTTTGTGTTGGCCGAAGGCTGAAAATTTAAATATATTTGTGAGTACGATAGTACAATAGGTTTGTGTCTCCTTGTTATTGAGTGGGACAGAGGGTTTGGTACACCATTTCCAATCTTCCACTCCAAATGGAGAAAGTTGGCTCGATTCATTGGACCTCTGTCGTTGTCTAGGGCTGTCAGTCTGGTGGCTGTTTACCTCAGGTTTCCCTGTAACCTTCGTGTCCATCACACCTTCAATGTGTCAAGACTCAAGCCCATTTCTGACTCTGACCTTGTTTTCACCTCCCAGTCCCATCCTCTCGCCCAATTCATTGATGGTGGCCCTACCCACTATATGGTTCTGTCTCTGATGCCTTTTTTCCTGCAGGAGGGGTGAGGTCTGTATTTGGAGTATTGAGAAGGTTGTGCTGCCGTGGAGTGATCTTGGGTCCCTTCTCGTTTTATCTCAAACTCGCACCTTGTTGCTGTCTTTCAATTGTGCCCACCCTGATCAGCCTGGTGCACTCAAGTGTATTTATCACTGAATGAATTAATACAGATAAGGATGGAATAAAAAGAAAACAATAACTAGACAAATGTATTCTATTCATTTGAGATTTATATGGAAATGTAATCACCTAAAGAGTAACCTACCTTTTACTTTGAAAAAGATGTGATGGATTTAAACATTGTCTGCTTTGTTTGTGTTGCATTTACTCAATTCAGAATGCTTTATTTTTACTTAAATTATGTTTACATGCTAAGGATTTTTAAAAATTCACAGGTTTAATTTAAAAACTTTTAGGCAGCAGTCCTAAGCCTTTTTCACCTTCAGCTTCTATGACCCAATTGGTTAAAAAGGAAGGAGGGACAAGATAAATGACCTCTTCCTCAGTCTGCTTATTTGTTCTCAATGCACCTTCTTTTTTGAAATACAGAGGGAGGGATCACTCCTGTGTCCTTTGGCTTTGTCCTAAATAATGTGTTCTACTCAGTGTAAAAAGCCAACCCTTGTAAGCCAAATAACAGATTTAATTTACCACAAATGCTTAGGATTATGGCAGTTTTCAAGCCACATTTTGCAAATTAGTGAAAATATTTTTGTAGTCATTTTTATTAAGTTCAAAATGTTCTAGGAATCATTATTATTATTTTATGTATAAAGCACCAGTGCACAACCAGGTTTGCTTGAAAAGGTCACACATGAGACAAGCATGCTATTTTATGGTTTTGGTTGTTTTTCTTTCTACATGATCAGATAAATTCCCAAAGAGGAAATGTGGACAGAAAAACGCCCTCTAAAAGGAAGATTATGAGAAAACCTACAAAATCCCCATAGGGGACTAGAGGACAGAAAAGAGACAAACAGAAAAAAAACACTCAAACATTTGCAATAAGACAAAATAAGCAAGTGAGACAAAAAAGACAAAGAGAGAAAAGAAAGTAGAGAAACACAATTTTACCTAAAAATCTGTTAGAAGATACAAGAGATGGGTTAGTAATTGTGCACCAAGTAGATCACTCTATGATCACACTTGAAATTCCTTCAACATCTGTTTTAGGGCAGTAAGTTAGTCACTGACTTTTAAAGGATTCCTTCCAACACTCAAGTTGTTCCACTGTTGTGTCATTTTCCGTTAGTTCATAAATAACAATGTGATCAGATTTGTTAAAAGTTAGGAGGTACCCTGCGCTTCACATATATATATTTTTCCAGCTGCTATAATAAGATATTTTCCTACTTTCACTGTTGCCACTGAGCCAAGAGTTTCTTGTAGTTGAATATTGTTCGTCATTACTTCAACATGGTCTTCTGTGCTTTTCTGAAGAGCTTGAGAACCATAGTATGTGCTTCAGCAGGAGACTCTTGTAAGTTAGCTTGAATAACATTAGCATTTAAACAGGTGCAGCAGACTGACCAAGAAGGGGATCTGCATTGTTCAGTTTGGGTTTTCATTCCACATAAGGTTGAATGTAACCTCCACCCAGAGAAGCTCTATTAGCCGCCACACAGAGTGGTTTGGAACAAACTACTGGCTAATCTAAATCTACTTTTTAAAAAATAAAAACTATGATGCAATTTACAGCTGACTAGATATAGAGCATAACCTGCGATAATGCTAGTATGAAAACTTCAAGCTGAATCTGGCTGTTGAAGATGCTAGAGCTTATAGCTGAAAACACTCAAGCAATTAGCTTTGAAAATGGAAAAAATATTTAGTATAATGCTAAAATATTACCCAGATTCCAAATTAGTTTAAAAAACTGGAAAATATGTCTAATTTGGCCAAAACAACTAGAATAAAGCTAAAATATTAGCTAAATTCCATATTAGTCTAAGAAACTGGAAAAATTTCTAATTTTACCCAAAAGAGCTACCATGTTGCTAAAATAATAGCTAAATGCCAAATTAGCCTAAAATAAACTACTCACAGACAAAAAGTTACTGGCCGGTCTGTTGTGCGTTTCCGATGACAATCTCTAACCATTTTTGATGAGCAGGCTCTTCTTTGGGAAGGCTGAACAAACACAGACATTCCTCGCTGCCTGAATAACATTTTCTCCACTTAAAAGACATTGCATTGCACAGAAAGCTACAGCCGTTGTTTTCTCTGCAGATCAAGAGGAACCACTTCTTCTGTTTTGCCGATCACCGCTAGCTCCGTGGGGAAAGTGGGTGTGTGTTAGCCTGGGGGCGGGGCTTGCAGTGCAGACTCTTCCTGGTAGGGGGTGTTCTCACTGGTCTACGGGTCTTTCATGGGTATGGGAGGGGCTGCGGCTAAGAGTGGTGGTTTTTTGGAGGATTACTCAAAAATGCGTAAACGGATCAAAATACCACTTTGGGATTCTTTATAGTGAGGAATGAACAGTATAATACACTTAAAAAAGTTATTTTTTCATAGTGTAGGCTCTTTAAAGTTAAAAGTTAAAAATCCTTTAAGTTGTCACACTTTTAGGTGTGTGAACTTTGTGGTCTGCATTTGACCCATCCCCTGGGGGAGTGGTAAGCTGCAAACATAGACACCCTGAGGAAGTATCTAGTAGTTTGCCCCATTGCTAGAAATGGTCCGTAAGCCTCTTACCATTGTCCAAGATAAAGAAAGAGTGACGCCATATTGGAATGGTATAAAAACAATGAGTCATGGCTTAGTGGACAAAGTAAATTAACAATAAAATGCTTAATGTTGGTCCAATTTTAAAAAGAAGAAAACTATGATCATAAGAAAAATAAGACCCAGACAGTGGTATTAATATTTTTTTACAAAGTGCAACAGACCAACGATTTCAAAAGTTTATATAAATAAATACATCATTATATAGGAAAAGCAATGCATACATGATGCATGGTTGTGATTAAGACTAAGATTTACATAAATTTCTAAACTCCTTGGTTAAACGCCGCTGACTGCTTCCGGCCGTTGTATAGGCTAAGTGGCTAAGTATAGGCTAACGGATTGACAACAGTGTTGCCCAACCGACAGTCACGCCTGTCCGGGGGGCCCGAGGAGGGGAGAGGGTGCACAGTGTGCACTTTATCCACGCCCCCGGGGTAGCAAGGTCCGGGGGGTGTTTGCTTTAAAGCAAGCATGAACCTTTGCCTTACCCATGCGTTGGTATTTTATAGTTGATCACAATAACAGAAACTTGTGGAATCATTTAGAAAATCTAATCAAATACATCATTAACACTTTAGTTTATAGGTATGGTAAGACTTAATTTCACAATTAAAGAGGAAAAGGCTTCTGCAGAATCAGTAGTGCATGAATCTCATATTAGCTATCTATTTAATCTGTGAGGAAACAGCTGGCATTCTGCTTTTAGTGATTAGAGAAGATACACTGTATGTGAAGCTCTTGATTCTGTGCAGTTATCATAACCTTGAATTACCTACTGCCTCATTAGAAGAGAAAGATTTGCCAAAGTCACTTGTAGCAAAGGATGTCAGATAGTGTAGGTTTGTATGTATGTTTTTCTTTATTTTGGCAAATCTCAATGTCTATCAGTCATTAAGAGACACACTAGCAAGGAGTGGAGAAGGATTTGAATCCCTGTGTAAGATTTAATAGGAATCCCTTTCAAAGTGGCAATATATACCTGTTACCTTTATGCCGAAGCTTGAAAAGGGTAATATATCTTTGGTGGGAAAAGAGGAGATTTATTGGTTACATCAGAAGTTCCACCAGGCCAATTAGTGATTCTAACGAATACTTGGGACCTATTTGACTCAAATGTTCCCCTGATTGTTCACTAAAACTCTGAGATGTCATATCTTTGTGTAAATCATGCAAATTAGCTGGTAAAAAAGTAAAATATACATTACATTTCAAAATCACTTTATTCTATTGAACTATTTTCTCCTATGTTTGTACATCCATGCCTGTACTTTAAGGTCAGTGTGGCCTGGGCATTCTAAGCATGTATTTTATGGGGTTTGTTTATGTTCTTGTATGTTTGCTTTTTTATGCATTTGTAGAGCTCTGCAGCTGAGCTAACAAGGCGCCATTTTGCCTGCGATGTTGATATGGTCCAATTAAAGTGTGTGATCAGCCAGAAAGCTTTAATGATGGCTGTGGTGCTAGAGTTGACCGGTTTACACACAGACAGAGAGGGATAGACGGATGGCGTGCTGTGCAGTGATGTCTGCAGCGTTGTGGCTCAGTGGTTCTACTGCAGACAGCAGGCAGGGTAAAATTACCCTTCCACTCTCTTTGTTAGAAGAAAGGGAAAAGGCTGGCTAGTAAAAAAAAATTCCAAAACTGTAGCTAGGACTAAAGATAGTATTTTTGTCTAAACCATCTTCTATCATTAATGCACAAATCTGTAATTTAATGAAAAATCTGAGCCAGTGTTTATCCATGTAGCAACGGCTACAAAAGCTAACTCAGGCTCTCTATCATTGTGACTTTAGTGCGCTGTCATTCTTTTTTTCTTTTTACTATTAAATATAAACATAACATTGGTGTAGAGTACTGCATCAAATATATCAGCTGTGATGGACCTTAGTGATTTTTATGCTATAGAATAAAACCATGCCTCAATGCAAATGTTATTTTCCAATATTGATATTATTGTTGTATTATATTTTGAAACAATTTTATAATGGTATAGGCCAATTCAATCAATCTGGCTGGACTGTAAGAAAAAAAATGTGATAAATTGTTTACAATCGTTTATAATTGTCACACCCCATACATAAAACTATATTTATTGATGTTTTACATACATTACATACATACATTTTACATACATTTTAAGTTGAATTTTTAAACATGCTCTAACACCAAATTATCAAATTTTCTCATCTTATGCAACAACTCAATTTTTATTATTTGAATTCAAGCTGTATGGAAAAAGGATGACTCTTGTAGAGGAGCCTAGATAAGTAGGGATAAATGAACTTCCACAAGCGGAGCTAGAAGACATAAAACCCTTGAGTAAAAATCAACAAACCATCTTTTGCCACTTGTAAGTTAGTGCTGCGGTATTTTTGTACTACTTACTGAGTCTCTATCTTGGTGTATGTGCAGGTTTTCATGTGTGTCTGCTATCTGGCCCTTGGCACTCAACAAATGCCCAGCTAGAGTCAGGCATACAGACAGGCACCCATGGTCAAAGCAACTGCCTCTGAGGACCCCATCATTTGGCAGAGCCTTCAGTCTGCACTTGGATTCTACATGTCTGACTACATTTTTGTGCAGTTCTACGTGTCTCTTTCCATGTACCACTGCATATTATAAAGAAAAGGAATGCAGATTTTAATGTATTGCAATGACTTTTTCAAAAGCTGTCTCTTAAAAATAAGCAACAGTAAGGATGAGTAGAAAACTTTCATAAATCTGACTTACTTCAAGCTTGCTATCTTAGTTTAAAATATCCAACATTTTAGACTCAAACAAAACAGCTATTTCATAAAATTGTAAATCAATCAAGCCTTTTCCAGTTTGTCATGGATTGGCCAAAAAGAAAAAAAAAAAGATTGTTACAACTATGTGCCACAATTATAGGTATAGCAATTCATTTCAACAACAATTCAATTCACATCATAATTTCTGGTTGCTGATACGGTTTGTGGTGGTTTTGGATTCATTTTGAATAATCCGATTCACTGACCTACAATGGACCCAGGACATCTTATTATTAGTTTGCCAAAACTTCAACTAGTGTGACTCAGAGATAAATACCTGGTACTGAAAATGCAGGTGAAATTTTCCAGATTCTTCATATTTCTTGCAAGATAGTCAAGTGTAAATTAAATGTGTACAAACAAACAAGTAAACAAGAACGAATGTCAAATCCATTCACATTTTAGTTTGAACACAATCTAGATCAGAATAATCCAAAGGGAACATTTTTAGAACATTCTACCACACTGTAAATTGAAAGTGTTTCCACACATTGGACTGGAATGATGGTTGATCGCTTTTTGCCGCATCACGTGTGTTGTTTATTTTGATTAACCTTGACTGTTTTTTTGTTATAGTAAAATAAACCAATCGTGTCTCAGTCCAAATTGTATTTTTCAATATTGATCATTAATTTATCTTACTTTCAAAAGGTTTTTGGTGTTGTTTTGTTTCAATTAACAAAAAGATACAGATCAGTTCAGTTTTATCATAGGAATATAAACTAATTTATCATTAGGTCAATTAATTAATACACCCCTAGCAACAAGCTTGCTGATAATTTGATTTGTAAAATTTGATTTTTGAAAATATATTAAAAAAAGGGTTTCATTAACTAAATGTTTTCTAAAGGTCCCTTTTACTAGCTTGGGTGTGGAAGTAGAAACTACCACTGTTAATGACAGAACCTGGAAGGGAAAAGCTCATTTCATTTGCACTTCTCATGCTTGTTGTATTTTACTGTCTGAACATTTCTCTGAAATCACAATTTGGCTAGATGTGTGTTTGCATTGGGGAAACTTAATGTTTATCTTTTGTTATTTATTTTAATAAAGGCGATGCATGTTAATAAAACTTTAATGAAAGACTATCGTTTAACATGTAAGATTATAGCCCAGGGCTGATTCCTATCTATGCTCCCTATATCGTATTTAACAGGTGCTTGTCATAATATCTGCCAATCTAGGAAGAAATGGAATTAATTTTCAGTTAAGAGTTGAGTTTTGTGTGAATTACGTCTGCAGAAGAGGAAGAGTTAGGTCTGGGCAAGATTAGGCAGTAGAATAAACCATTATTAGTTACTTGTTACAGTATTAATATTACTTTTCTAATCAACTAGAAAAGTGAATTATTCCAAATTTTTTTTTTAAATGTGATATTTATTTGTTTTGAAATAATAATAATTTGAGCTCAGAAAAATCCCTATGAAGCTAAGTTCCCATGGCCAAACACACGTTCAATGAAAAGTCTGTAATTGTGTGTAAATGTTTGTTTCGGGCTTCCATGTTCAAAACTCTCCCAGTAGCTCATCGTTAAGTATGTTTCCATGACTGTTTTCAGGCTCAAAACGCACGGCCATTGAATGCGTGTTGAAAGTTAGACTAGATTGAACTTTGACCAATCAGGGACTTGGCCTAGTTTCACGAAAAAAGCGTGTTCAGAAAAAAATGAGGTGATTGCTATCATGAAGATTCATTTATTGTCATGTGCACAGCTTTCACTGGCACACAAAATTATGTTCCAGTACAACTAGAACAAGATCAGACAGACGACAGAAATACACACATACAGTTCAAAGTTGACTGAGGTGCAGCTGTGGTCATCGTGCCTTGTTTTGCCTGGTTGTGGATGGTTTACAAGAGGGCCCACAGACCAGGTCAGGGTTCCCAGGCAGGGCTCAAGAAGTAGCATCATGGATCAAAATCATATCTAAATGGCTTGGGCAACAAAACATAAAGCTTTTGAGTCCATGGCTAGGAAACTGCCCAGATCTTCATGCCTGTGCTCATTATCAGTGTCTCTCTTTCTATGACAGTTTGTTGAAATCATAATTCCTCCTCCACCAAATTTCACACTTGGCACAATGCAGTCCCAAATGTACCATTCCCCTGGCAACTTCCAAACCCAGACTCGTCCTTTGAATTGCCAAATGGAAAAGCATGATTCATCACTCCAGAGAAATTGGTTCCACTGCTCTAGAGTCCAGTAGCGACTTGCTTTAGACCACTGCATCTGACACTTTGCTTTGCACTTGGTGTGTTTTGTTACATGTGTCTTGGATGCAGCTGCTCGGCCATGGAAACCCATTCCATGAAGCTCTCTGCGTACTGTACTTGGGCTAATCTGAAGGTCACATGAAGTTTGGAGCTCTGCAGCAGTTGACTGTGCAGAAAGTCGGTGACCTCTTTGCAGTATGAGCTTCAGCATCTGCTGACCTCTCTCCATCAGTTTACGTGATCTACCACTTCATGGCTGAGTTGCTGCTGTTCCCAAACTCTTCCATTTTGTTGCGATAGATCTGACAGCTGACTGTAGAATATTTAGGAGCGAGGATAGTTCACCACTGGATTTGTTGCACACGTGTCCTCCTGTGACAGTTCCACACTGGAATTCACTGAGATCCTGAGAGCAAAACATTCTTTCACAAATGTTTTCGGAAACAGTCTGCATGACTGAGTGCTTGATTTTATACACCTGTGGCCAGACCAAGTGATTAGGACACCTGATTCTGATCATTTGGATAGGTGGAGAAAATAATTTGGGTAATATAGTGTAACTGTAAGTGTTGATTGTGCATTTCTTTTCTTCTGTTGATTACTTACCCCACAAGAGTAGTTCTCTTTTATTAAGTTATTATATTAAAACGTGTTAAAAAGTCCTTCCTTGCTGTTGCTCCCTCCTATTCCTGCTTGTTGTACTTCAAGCAGAGTCCCTGAAAATAAAAAAAAGAACTGTTCATAAAAACAAATAGTTAAATTAAATATACAGCATAACAGAGACACATATATCTACACAACTCAATTAACTTTGAAAGATACATTTTTTCTATAATTCTACATGTTTTTGTGCAGTAATAACCATAAACTTAATTTTAAAAAAAGCAATTCTTAGCAAACACAGAGAAAATAATTTAAAAATTAATTCTACCTGATTGTCAAAGACAAAACAGTAAAGTGAGATATGATGATCTACTTGGATACATGTTGCAGCTCCTACTTATGATTTCTACAGATTTTTAAATGTTTCCTGTGGATCAATGGAAGCCTTGGGGAAAATCAATAAGCAAAAAATAAAAACCATTTGCAAAGACATTTTCCATAACCCACAGAATTACAGACAATTTGGGTTAATGTCAAAGTCCATTGTGGCTGTTCTTTGTTTTGCTAGGTATTTCAATTAATGTGTTAAAAATACATCTCTATAAATATTTTTAGACCCATTACTCTTAGCTCTCTATTGAAGTTAACCTTTTGTTACAATAGAGATGTGTCGAAATTCATGGTTGCACCCTGTTTACAAAAATGCACTCTAAAATTAGGGGTTTAAACAAGGACGGTGTAGTCTGTTCAGAAAGTTCTCATCTGTCAGCCACTCATGATTATGTATTCAACAATAATTTTAAAAGTTGGGCTTTTAAAATTACAGAATCTTTGTCAAACAGGAAAAACAAGTTTTTTGTTCCCCACATTTAAAGGTGCCCAGACCACATACCCGTGCATTTGCCAGGATGCGATCACCCTTCATTGGTTGTTTTGAGGTGCAGCCTTGGATGGACTTTTTGTCATCAGCTACTACACATCAGCATTTATTTTATTTTACTCGTTTCTTTAGCATATAAATGGGGTTGTTCATTGCTTGTCACTCTTATGTGTCACTTTTGTCTTCATGTGGCTTTTTTGTGTCCTCTCTGTGGCTTGAAACATGCATTACACAAGTAAAGAAAATATAGTGTGGGGGTTAGGTGTGCTTTGTTTTTATAACTGTTTTTTACTTCAGATTGAAGATAACAACAAGTTACTTCATAGAGATGTCTACTAGGAACCAGATAAAACAGTTGTAACTCTGTGACTGTACACAGCCACAATCTGACAAAAACAAGTAGTCTGTTATAAATCCAAAGACAATGAGGATGACAGAGCCAGCAATGACAGGAATGGCTAGTGAATCTTTTTGAAAACAACAGCCCCACAACAGAAATGTGGCATTCTCATATGTCTTCTATAGTTAATGCCATCAATCAGATTTATGGAATTCAGAGTGATTTAGAGGGGTCATTAACCTAAAGTTTATGCAGGCAAACTTTAAAACCTTTAATGTTTGTTGACAAATCACTTCCGCCAATCTGTGCTTGGGTACTGCTAGTTGTCACACACCTGGATGTATGGAATTTGTATACTATATTTTAGCTATCCCGTGGGAAGCAGTCACAGTTGCACTTGAAGCCATTTGGTGGACTGTGATGGCAGGCCATGTGTATAAACATTAGGCTAGTTTAAAAGAAAGCTATCAGCAGTATCTTGGGAAGTTACTTGATCAGAACTGATCAAATTGCAGCAGGGCATGACATCTTGAAAATACCTAAGAAAAACTCAGGCAAAAATAATGCCTGTGTACATGAGATGCATGAGATTAGCATATTTCCTTCACTTGCTCTAACTCTTGTCTGAACTCTACATATCCACTCAACCCAAAGTACACAACCCTAACCCAGTGGAGCTGCCAACTGGGATTTTTCTGTCACTGTCAGCACCCTCTTTCATTCAATCTGTGGATTTTGAGATGCTGCTATGTTAATTTTTTAGCTGAAGCTGTAAAGCACAGAAAGCAGACTGTATCTCCAGTGAGAACTGAAACTGATCTAATCAAACAAGTGTTGGTAAATAAAGCTAAGGGATGTGTGCGAGAGGTTGTGTGTGCAAACTTGTCCCTTTTTAAAAGCTTAGTATTCTACATTGAACGTTTGCATGCATGCTGTATGTATGCTTTAATTGTTTGCAACAGATTCTGTGCCTATGAGCACTGAGATTTCTGAGTATGCCTCAGTTAATCTGCTCCCTCTGCTGTAATGTAGGCATGTTAACATGTATGCATTGAATAGTGAGCAAGCACAGGTCACTATTTGTGTGAATGTATTTGAAGTGAGAAAAGTCAACTTTTAGGACTGTTTGACATGGCTTTGTCCTCAGTGTGATCTACTCACTCATTCTGCATGTCCAGTATGGTTACGGTCTATGTAAATTAGGTTCATGTACCCTTTACACAATTGCCTTTAGAGCTGTGGTGTTTAGACATGTGGGATTGATTCTTCTGCTTACATTACATTTATATCCGTGGGCTTCTGTCAGCTTAGTGAGGGGATGCTTAAGGAAACACCGAGATGCAACGACTCAGAACCAGAACGACTTAATAAGGAGTTTACGTCAAGATGATTTCTGCAGTTGTTTTCTCTCTCCAGCTTGGGGGAATGGCGCTAGCGAGCAGCTGCTGGGTGAGAAGCAGAGTAAGTGGATGTCCAGGCACAGAAGAAGAAGAAGTGAAGAAAAACAACTTACGCTTGGCAACTCCGGGGAAGCAGACAGGAGTAGTGAAGCCAGAGAGAAAGTGGCACAAGCCCGTGAGGCTCTTTGCAAGTCTAGTCAAGAGGAGGAGATTAATGAAGTTTACATGGATGGCATCAAGCTATACGCCAAGAGCCAGAACAACATTGACTCCCTGATCCACACCACCAGGATCTACAGTACTGATGTTGGGATGTCATTCAGGCTTGAGAAATGCAGTCGCATGGGGACAAAGAGAGGCAAGGTAGTCCACACTGAAGGGGTCGCACTCCCAGGAGGAAAAATAGCAGACATTGAGCAAATGTCAACATGGAACAGGCAACAAGGTAAGCCAAAACAGCCAAGTACCTCCAACAAGTAAAGCAAGTCCTGAGAAGCCAGCTCAATGGCAAGAACAAGACCTGGGCAATAAACAGTTATGCACTGCCTGTCATCAGATGGCAGAGAGCAATGGATGCGGTGCTGGAAGACAGATTCTCATAGAAGAACAAGCCCCTGCGTGGGATGTATCACTGGACCATAAGTGAAGTTCAATTCAATTTTATTTCTATAGCCCAGTATCACTGCCATAGCCGTCTCATCAGACTGACATCAGTATATTGCAAGAACAAAAAGCCAAACATATAAAAGTAAACAATAGCTTGCTGTTAAACAGACTAAGCTGAACAAACATCTCTGCCTTTACACCCCCACTGTACGATAAGAACTTGAAGAAAAATGGGCTGCATGGTCAAGTTGCCAAAAGAAAGTCTTTTTGGGCAAATACCACAAAATAACTAACTTAAAATAGACCAAAAAGCGCAGAGACAATCCTCCAAACTTCTGGATCAAAGTAATTTGGAGTGATGAGACCAAATTTGAACTTTTTGGCCACAACCATAAACACTACATTTGGAGAGGAGTCAACAAGGCCTCTCACTTACACTTACAACCTTGGTTAAGAATGACTCAGTGACACTTGGGGTGTTAGAAAAAAAAAAAAACGATTCAATGAAATATTGTGATTTTTCATTTGGCGATACTTAAATCAGTTTAAAATGCTGCCAAGACGATGTTTAATTAATTATGCATATTTACTTCGTTTTGTTTTACCACTTACACCTCCGACTGCTAGTTGGCAGCACAACACACTGTGCCACTTTCAGCAGCTCCACACCAAAAACCAACAAGATCTCATGAGAATCATCTTGTATTAGAGCTTTACTCATTATCCTTGCTATTTTTGTTTCAGAGCTCAATGAGACATGTACAACTTGTGCAGATGTGCACCCTGTTGTGTACCGCGCTTCAGTTAAAATGCTGAAGGCGAAATGAGCAAAAGGTTCTGCTGTGTTTCACAGTAAAGTATTCTAATTCAGTGACATGATGGATTAGAGTGACATGTATAATGCTCTAAAAAAAACAGAAGTTGTGGTGATGAGTGGGGAAATACGTGTTTACTTCCAAGTGTGCAAACATTAACAGAGATGCAGCGCTGCAGTGCAGACTGTCAGAAAGAAATGAAAAAAAGCATCTTAGTTACATTAAAGCACTTTCCTTCACCCTGTGACGCTGCTTCATCAAACTTTAATGTTTATGGAAATAATCTTTTTTTTTTTTGAAGCACCATTTTAAAAATACAGGTTCAGCTATGCATTTAAATATTATCTGAAATATTAAAACAGCACTTTATTTTCTCAGCCAAACTTATTGAACCTTATTGGTTAAGACACAATTTATTCTTAGTTTGTTTTCTTATACTGAAAAATGTTATTTTGAGAAATTTAGACAAATGTTGAGTGTTAAAAAAATATTTCTTAATTTACCCAAAGAAAAGCACCATGTATGTGCTTGGGTAAAAGCAACTATATGAGGTAAAGCTGCAATGCTTAATACTCTGACTGTTAAATGTAATATTTTACAATTTTATTCATGCAAGTGTATTCATATTTCGACAAAGTTTTTTTCTAAATCATACTCTAAAAAAAAATCTGAAATATTTTTTCTGGTACAGTCTCGGGATATGTATTGTGATGTGTCGTATGTATCGTATCGCTACACTCCTGCCAATAAACACCCCTACTCTTACTCTCACCCAGCTCTCATTGGCTGTATTCCAGCAGTACAACACTTTATTTGAGGAAAATACATTATTGAGCTGAGACCTTACTGAGATATTTCTTTCTGTCTTGAAGCTGGTCTGTCTCCTTTGTCACTCTTTGTTGTGCGTGCAGCCAGTTGCCAGTGTCCCAGTGTCCTTCAGACATCAGCAGTGTAACCTGCTCCCTTCCCCTGAGTCCAGCTGACTTAGGCTGTGTGGCAAAGACATACAGACACCACAGTTAATGGCTAAGCCACAGTTCCGCTATCACACACTTCTGTTGGGGAACATACTTCTTCAGCTGCATCGTGGTCTGCTAACGATCAAACGAAAAGCTGTTTCTGAAAGTCAAAATTTTATCAACGTTAGTAAAAGCATCTGCAATGTCAAAAACTTAAAAATATTTGTCTTCAATAAAAAATATGCCAACCAGTAATCATATCCCTCTGATTTGCAAAAAAAAAAAAAAAATCTAAGCCAGAGCTAACCTGCTTCTTTTGGTACCCTTAAGGCTCCTAAAGGAAGAACTTGCTTATCCGACAGGATTGATGGTGTTCTTGCCTAGAGCTGCAATTAAAAAAGAGCATTTACCCTCCTGATATTTTAAGTATTGGAAAAAGAAGATTGACATTTGAGGTTTGGTAATGACTTCTTTCTCTTTTTTTGTGTTGTTGCCATACAGAAAATATGCCCTTTACCTTATGTGAAAATTAAAGAGGTACACAAGGTAGTCAAAATGTATTTCAAATTTACAATATTTTACCAAACTAGAGATAAAATATTTGATATTTAAACTGCTCTACTGTCTAAAAATAAAATACACTGCAGAAAGTATGAATGTGATCCTGTTAATGTGTTCCTATACAATAGGCACTGCGTTTCAGTACAAACAGGATAGTTATAGGGAATGAAAAAATAAATGGACACAGTAGATGATGTTAGACAGAGGAAAAAACAAACACCGAACAACAGGAAAGGAAGACAGGCATGAAAGAGGAAAAAGATGAAGGAGGAAAAACGGAGAAAGCCACTAATTCGGAGGCCACGCAGGCAGGCATGGAAGAAAGGATTTAGCCTGAGCTCTGGTCCAGATCCCTGCGTCTTAGACTGACACAGCAACATCCCTGCCACTGGCCTAATCCGCCAAATCACCTCTCCACCACGGGAGCAGAGACAAGCAAGGATTGGAGGGAATCAAATGGATGAGTGAGGAAAGAGAGGGAAGGAAACAAGGTAAGGTGGGGAGAAAGGATGGATGGATGGATGGAGAAAATGAAAGAATGACTGGTGTGTAGAATCAAATAGACAAACAATAATGGAAAAACAAACACGGAAAGATGGGGAAAACAACAGAAGGCCAAATTGGCTGAGAGGCAAGGAGGGAGATAGGGAGAGCATAAAGGCAGACAGGAGGGGGCTGAGCAATGATTCTTTGAGCTGGTGTTTCACTTCCATCCAACAGTGGGTCTGCCTGGCAGTAATGAGTGTAGCTGCTCTCTGGAGTGTGTGTACAGCAACAAAGACATTGTTGTGTATTGATGTGGTGGAAGTGGGGGAGGCAGAAAGAAACAGGGTGGTTGGTTGGCACTGCCACACTACTTCACTGCCGCCACCCCCTATTTTCTGCAGTACCTTTCATCCATCTCTTTCTCCCTTCCCCTCATTCTCACCAAGTCATTAGTGTGATTGAACACCCCTTCCCTCTTGTGCCTGCTATCTGCATGGGTCAGAGGACGTTTCCAAGAATCTAGCTTCCCCAAAACAGGCTAGAGGCTGGCCTTACTTCTGACATCTGGGTTAGCTGGTGTTTAAGGCCTTCAGAAAGTCACCTCATGCTATATTTTCTTCACTTTTTACAAAAGAATAAAGACACTCTTCCCAATACACATACGCATCCCCTACCACCCTGAAACCAGGACCACCATTGATTGTGAGGGGTGTGAAAGGGCAATCAATGAGGCTTTCCAGGCAAGAACGAAAACTATAGAGTCTATATGGAGAAACAGGCAAGTCTAAATTAGGCTGGAGCTGCAGCAGACCCTGACACAATAGATGGAGGGAACAGAAAGGCTGCAGTGTACAATAGCATTCAGTATGACTCGACACATAGTCACGCATAGAGGCACACTGCCCTTCTCACCCCCTGATGCGGGCCCTCTTTAAAAATTCATTCAGTCAATAATGACCCGTCACCCCCACCAGTCTTTGCTAGGAGCTTGCAGAGCTGCCTCCTCCACACTGCTCCTCTTTTCCTCTTTCATTTCTTCTGTCTTGTGGTGCACAAAACCTCTTTAAAGTTCTCTGGGACTCACACTCCCACGTGTCTGCTCGGCCCTCCAAGGTCAGTGCCGTTGCAGCTTCTTTGTCACACAAAGGCCAGTGCACATCTTAAAATACCTCATGCTAATTATTGCAGTGTTTTCTTTCCTGACAAATGCAGTTGATTTGAAAATGAGGAAGATGCAATGAAACGTATTAGTTCAGTGTCATCTGATAAAAATTTTTGCAGAAATAAGTGCAATGGTGTGCAGTTGACCATGTTGTCTTCTGTCTTTTATCTGATGACTCTTACTGTTGGATCATGGTCTCTTAAACCAAGAGAGAACATAAGGTATTACATCTTTATAAATCTTGGAAAAGTTGAAGATTTGATTTAGATTCAACAAGCCAGATACTATAATCATGTCATTCTTTCATATCTATAAGGTGCCAAATGTAAAAGTTTAGCAAAAGAAGTCAGTCCATAACACTTTTTTTCCAATCTTCAAATGTATGTGTTCTTTTGCCCATATTCATCTTTTTCTTTTGTTAGTCAGTCTCAGATTTGGCTTTTTCTTTGCCACTCTGCCCTGAAGGCCAGCATCCTGAAGTCCCCTCTTCACTGTAAATGTTGACATTGGCATTTCGTGGGTACTATTTAATGAAGCTGCCAGTTGGAGACCTGTGAGGTGTCTATTTCTCCAACTAGATACTCTAATCTACTTATCTTCTTGCTCAGTTATGCAGCGGGGCCTCCCAGTTATTTTTCTACTCTGGTTAAAGCCTGTTAATGCTGTTCTCTGAAAAGAGTAGTGCACACCGTTGAAGGAACTCTAGTTTATTGGCAATTCTCTCATGGAAAAGCCTTCATTTGTAAGAACAACAATAGACGGTCGAGTTTCACATGAACAATCTTATTTTCTTTGCCATTTTGAGCGTTTAATTGATCCCACGATGTTCCAGATATTCAACCTACTCGAAGGAAGGTCAGATATATTGCCTCTCTAACATGCTAAACTGTTTCCAGCTGTGCTAACATGATTGCACACGGGTTTTCTAATCATCTGTTAGCCTTCTGATGCAATGAGCAAGCACATTGTAACATTATAACACTGGAGTGATATTTTCTGAAAATCTCTAGACACCTACGTAGATAATGCACCAAAAACCAGACATCTGCAGCTAGAATAGTCATTTTTAAATAATTTATCATTTTAATAATGCACGGAGTGTACTTCTGAATGGTTTAATGTTTTCTTCTTTGAAAAATAGTGCTTGTCTTTCAATAACAAGACAATTTCTAAATAACTATTTCTACATGAACTTTTGAATGGTAGCATATAAATATTAAATATTAATTTAAATCATTAATCCAAGTTATTATTTATTCATTTCAAACACAAAATGAAAATAAACACAGGCTTTAAAAACAGACAAATGTGTTTGAAACAATGTGTTAGAAAAGGAGTGGATAGAAGAAAATCTTATTTGGTCCCACCCCTTTTTACAACACAAGATTTCTATTTACTTCTTTAATTCTAAATACAAATTTCAATTTCCTTCTGTGTAACACCCCTTTTTTTCATTGATCATTTCTAGCCTGGTAAAGATTCATCTGTGACATCTTGTATGTTTTTTAAAGGGATGTAAACTTGCTTGTATTAAACCCTCCTCCAACCCATTCCATAAATCCACACCACAAACTGATAAGCACATTTTTTTGTAGTACAGATGCACTGCTTTTTGAAGTTCAGAGGTTTTCTTAAATAGAAACCCCCATCTGTCCTTGAACATTTTTGTATGTTTACTGGAAGTAAGTTGTTTTTGGCTTATTTTAGGAACTTTTACTTCTAAATCTGCAGGAATATGGCGATTTACAAAAATCATGAATTTTGTTTTGTTAACATCGAGTGAGGGTTTATTTACGTCAAACCATTGTTTTAGTTTCCCTAGTTCTGTATTACTGTTTTTAAAACTTGACTAAAACTCTCCCCTATACTTGTATTGCCAGCATATAAAAAAAGTATTTGAGTGTGTTTGACAAAAGGTGTATATCATTTAGATATAAGATAAACAATTTTAGGCCCAATATTGACCTATGTGGTACTCCGCAGCTTAAATTTATCAGGGATGATTTACAATTTCCCAGTTGTACAAGCTGCTGCCTGTTTTTAATGTTACTGTTTCAATTTAATGCCAGTCTTCGTATTCCATATTTTTCCAACTTATTTAATACAATTTTATGATCAATAGTGTCAAAAGCCCTTTTCAGATACATCAATACTCCTACTGTGAACTCCTTATTATCTGTTCCATTAATAATTTCTTCAGTTAACTGCATAATCGCCATGGATGTTTATCTATGTATTCTGAAACCATGTTGATCATCGGACATTAGTTTAAGTTTCTCAACAAAAGTTTCCAGCCTTGTGAGAAAAACTTTTTTGAGTATGTTTGAAAATTGGCAGAACAGAGACACTAATCTTTAACTTTTGAGTTGATGTTTGTCCACTGATTTGTTCAATGAAATTACTTTAGCTATTTTCATTTTTTGTGGAAATGTTCCTATTTGAAAGATAAATTACAAATATAGGTTAGCGGGATCACATTGGAATCATACTTTTTTTAACCTCCATCATATTAGCTTCGTTGTAGTCTGTATATGTTTTGTTTTTTAATTGTTTGATGGTTTTTAGAATTTATTTTGCTTTCAGTGGTTTCAAATAGATTGAGTTTGGATTTCTCTTTATGTTGTGTTCAGTAGATTTTTTGCACAGTTTATTTCATCTGCTAAAAAATGCTAAAAAATATTTATTAATCTCTCTTGCCATGGGCTGAATTTTGCTGCACATTTCATTTACATAAACAAAAAGTCTGGATAATTTGTTTTCTTTGGGTTTTCTCATGACATCGGTTTATACTTTCCAGATTTCTTTAATTTTTGATCATGTTTTTTCTAATATTTCTGTGTAATGACCTTTTTTGCATGTTCTCATAATACTGGTTAACTTGTTTTTATATTTTTGTATTGTAGTTAGCTTCAACACTTCTGTCTTTTAAAAGTTGTTTGTAGAATCTGTTCTTTTGTTCTTTTTTGCATTTATCAGCCCATTTGTCATCCATGGATTTTTATGATATTGCTTCCTACTACAGGATTTTGGAAATGGGCAGTTTTTTTGTATATTGATGTAAACCCCTGCATACATTTTTCATAAGCTGATTTGACATCATTGATTTCATACAAGGTTTTTCAAGTTTGTTCTTGTAGTTCTGATTTAAAAGCATTTATTGACTCCTCTGTTAGTTTTCTTTAGTAAACTACTTCCCGTTTTCCATTGATTTCTCTACAAACACATTCATAGCTTGCAAATACCAGAAGGTGGTCACTGATGTCAGTCATCAGCAATCCAGTTCTTATTCTGTTTTCTAGGCATTTTGTGAATATGTTATGTATCAATCTGTTATTCTACTTGGTTTGTTGATCAATGGATATAAACTCAAACTGTACATTTTATGAGTATACATTGTGTGTTTTTTTGGATTCAACAAATCTATATGAAAATCACCAAAGAATTATTACCTTTTTGGAAATATTAGCGTACATGTTTTCAATGGCACTTACAATGATGTTGCTCTGTTTCTCCATACTAATATCTACAGACATGTATTCCATGACATTATCAATACAGTCAGACAATGTCTCCACATGTTTGTGTTTGAGACTGTTGCGTATGTAAAGAGACTCCCCCCCGCCTTGCTTGCTTTTCCTGTTCACAAGGTGAAAAACATAGTGCTCAAGTGTAAGCCCCTTTCTGGCTTCAGCCAGGTTTCTGATACTACAATTATCTTGAAAGGTTTGTTGATCTGGTGCAAGTATTCTTCAATAGCTTGGTGATTCATCTATAAGCTTCTGCTGTTAAAATGAATTATTGAGATTTTGGTATTGGGATGTGTATTTCTGTTGTATTCTTCATCTGTATAGTAACAGCAGTAGTTCTCCACAAAATTAAAAAAAAATGATATCTGGATCAATGTCTATATCGATAGTTGTGTTTATATTTTTTTCTCTTGTTAAAAGAGTGTGTGCACTTGGAAGACCACACCATTGCTGTTTTCTTCTGAAATTTGTCCAGGTCTTCAAATTTCTTTGACTGCTATGACTTTTGCTTGTTCAGGCGTCCCATTTAATTTAACGAAAACTTTGTAGTTTTTTGTTTAAAAACAATGCCAATGTGACCATGTCCATCTAATGAATCTTTTAAAAAGTCAGCCCCACCCAGCTACTCTGCATCTCAAATAAAAAAGTATCACTCTCTAGGGGGTAGAGAGCTTCTGCCTCAGGCGAAGTTTAAGTATCTTGGCGTCCTGTTCACAAGTGAGGAAAGAGTGGAGCTTCAATTGAAGTGGATGGATGCTGTCAATGAATTGAAATGTCTTGGAATTTTTGGTTATGCATTGATCATTTGCACCCATATGTGGGGTTGACTCGTATGGGTGCTGCAGGTTTTTGGGTTGTCCAAGCCTGTGGAAGGTCAAAGACCCTTTTGGCATCCTAAAAGGAGCAGAAGTGTGTCTTGCAGTATCCTTTAAGATTGTAAGACCACCTTAAGAGATGTTGTGAAAGTGGTACGTACAATTGTCGAGTTTGTGGTAAGTGCACTGTGAAGTATTTGTAAGGATAATGTAACTTGTGACACATGGGTAATGTTGTAGTAGAGTAAAGTAGAAGTTTTTGTAGTGCTCTAATAACACCCTGTATTCATTAGTAAGGTGCGTGTACTGGCTCCTTACTGACTGCTGATTGTCAGTCAGTGAGGAGCCAAATCACTAATAATCCATGCAAAATTGCTGATCCCTTCAATAGATTTTTCATTGAATCTGTTTCTACAATTGCCAACTGCTTTAATCCTAAAAATTTGAGTGTTTGTCCTATGAATATATCAGAGCCCATTTTCAGCATAAGCAGTGTCTCAGAATTTCAGGTTTTGCAAACAATAAGGTCACTTAAGCCATCTAAAAACCAAAGACATATTTGATTTAGATATGTTTATGTTGAAAGAGCTCAGTTCCACTTTAATAAAGTCTCTGACTAACATTCTCAATCAATCCATTTTCTGAAGCAACATTTCCAAGTAAATGGAAGTAATCCGTTGTGATTCAAATCCACTTTAAAGGAGATTCCTGGTTATCTTCCAATTATAAGCCCATTAGTCTTATATCTAAGGTGTCCAAAGTTACAGAGAAACTTATTTCCCAACAAATAATTTATCATTTAAATAACACATCCTTTTCACTTTATCCTATGCAGTTAGGCTTTAGAGCTCGCCACTCAACAGAGACTGCAAACTGCGTCTTTATAGAAAATATAAAACATCTATTGGATAAAGGGGGGGTTGGTTGACATTGTGTTTCTCGACCTGAAAAATGCAATTGACACTATAAATGATGAAAAATTATTAACCAAATTCAATTTTTCCAGTAATGCAGTAAAATGGGTAGAATCACATCTTTCAAATAGATATCAGTCGGTTCAAATAAACAACCCTTTCTCTTCTCCTCTCCCTCTTGTCCTGCAAGGGTCCATTCTAGGGCCCTTGCTATTCTCTCTTTACATAAATGACCTTCCTACAATTTGTAAAAATGTTCTCATACAAATGTATGCTGATGATACTGACAGTATCAGGTGACAGTATCAGTATCATGTTTCAGGTGGGTGAAATTCTCACTGAATCTGTGGCTCATATTGCTGAACGGTTGGATCCGTCATGTTTAAAACTCAGTCTAGATAAAACAGTTGCAATGATTTTCTCCAATTCAAATCGTATGTGCACAGGCAGATGTTTTTGTTACTGGGAAAAAGATGGAAGTTGACTCAGAATTTGAATATCTTGGGGTGTTATTAGACACAAAAAATTATATTTAAACCTCAAATCTAAAGAGTGTGTAATCATGTTAAACTGAATCTGTCTAATTTTAGATTTATTCAGGCACATTTGTCATTGCAGTCTGCTAGAATGTTTATGCATGCTTTGGTTTTGTCACACATGACATATTGTCTCACAACCTGGTCACAGGCCAACAAAACAGCACTAAAACCCTTAGAGTCACTGTACAAACAAACAATTCAAATATTGTATAAAAAAATTACGTTATCACCATCGCTATTTTACAAAAATATAAGCTGTTAAGCTAGGATAACTAATAACAAAACAATAACAAAACTAGCATATTAACCGTTAGGCCTATAGTTACCATATGTACCATTATGGCACTCTAAGCTAAGCTGACAGCTCTTTACGAATTAAAATCATTACAATGAAGTACAATAATTTGAACTATTATACAGTTCAATGTACAATTTTACATTTAAAACATAAATAAATAAAAAATATCTTACCCTTCAAGTTGTACTTTTCTTGTTTTCATAGCAGCTTAAATATGCAATTTTTAGTTTTTGGTTAAAATAAATAGTCTTCTGTCTCCCTCCTGCCCTCCCATATAAAATGTTCAAGCTTCACCACTGTTAAAAATATTACCTCTATGAGGGTGTGTGATAATGGAATATCCCTGGAAAACAGAATATTACACTTTAGGCTGCTCGCACCTTTTTGCCATTAACTTGAGCCCTAAAATATGTGCAATATTAACCTTTCTTAACCTCAAAAAAATAGGCTGTGTGGAACCTTTTAGAGACAAATATGGATTTATTCACAGTTGTACAGATATGCATACCTTCTGGTTTGATCCTGTTCTATGAAGGTGACCTTATTTGTTTTGACTCCTCTGACAACACCAAGTTCATGTCAGTAATGCTAAGCACATGGATAGCATATGGACTTGTTTATAGCCGTTTAGAAATTAAAGCCTTTATAGGGCTTTAGCTTTTTTCCTCCCTGGAAATATCTGTCTCAACAAAGCACAATTATTTGACAGACACACAATCAAGCCGTTTCAGACAGCACCTGGATTTCTTAAATTACTCACTGTGTGGAGGGTGAAAGCAAAACAGAGTCTGCCCCATCAACCTGAAATTGAATCTTGCATTGTAATTCCCCAGTTTTAATCAAGGAATATAATTAGAGCCTATATTAATATATTCATACTCATACATTCAAATTATGATTGCATAGGGGAACTGTTATTTCTTTAAAATCTGACCCTGCCAAGAACATTAGGACCATATAGTTTTTATACTGCAGCAAGACATAAGTCCTTAAGTCAGGATCTGTATCTTGTTCTAAGGGTGTCCACAACAGTCTTAACAAATGTACCACTGCAGTTCCTCACAGAGTGAGAGTCGTGCGAGATGAATGCAGCAATCATTGCTTAGTGGGTTTGAAAGAGTCATAGAAGCTGATTGCACGGTGGGAGACACAGAGCAGTGGCTCGTCAGACTCTCCATGCTTGGAATAACAACCTCCATCGCCCACAGTGTGAAACAACAGACTGCTAATTGGACTCAGCATGCGTCTTCCTGAGTCTATTCTAATATCTGCCAGCTTTTGAATTCATGGTAAGGTATAGAAGCGTATTTTTGAAGCTTGTGTCAGAGTATGACGTGTATAATTTCTTTGATGCACTTACTGAGGTGTATTGTCTGAAAGGTCCCTATAGGATGAGAAGTTCAGTTCAACAAACCTAAACTCTGTATGTGTGCACAAAAACCTACGTCACAAACCTCTGCATTTGCCACCACAGCGGCTGAACCTGCAACCGAAATACAAATTGTTTTATATTCAGTCAAGGAGTTTAAGATTATGCTAGGCTTTGTATAATGCACATTTAATGAATCAGCCTGTAAGGGAAAAATGGGAACGTGTCATTCAAATGAATGCCAGTCATGCTCAACCAGTGACTCTGACCAGTGCACTGACAGTCACACTCTTTTACAGCAGAAATTAAATGTGATGGTAGAAACAATTCTCCGTCTTTTAAATTGACCAGTGCTCAACAAAAGCCTGACGTGAACAAGCTGGGCAGCAATACTGTTTTTAATGCTGTGTATCAGATTACTACAGATTTAAATGGATGTCCTCTGGAAGCGACATCTGTGATCACTGCTGAGATGCTGCATCCAAAGATGAGGATGATAAAGTACCTGATGTGACAATAGTGGGCGTTGTCACTATCATCCATATCTCAAAAGCTCAACAAGGGTTATCATATGCTATTGTGGTAGGAATGATTGTGGGGGAGGGAGCAGCTCTGCAGTGTATGCTCGGTTTCCAAGTGTTCTGTTTGAATGCTGTGTGTGTCTTGGTTTTGGACAAGCATGTGTGAGACTTTTACGTTCTCAGTCTTATGTGCCAGTAACAATTGGCAAGCAGCCGATGCGGAGCTGCCTTTTACAGTGGTATTGATTTGTCATTAAAACTCTCAGCTAAAAATAAAACAAAGGAAAGACGGTGACATGCATCTGCAAATACTGATGTTCACACCTACACAGCTAAAAATGCAGGGCTGGCTGTGTTCACAGATCATTCAGTATCCACTTTTTCTGTTACTGAGCGTATGCATCCACACTTGTTTTTTTCTTTTCAACCATCCCTCCTCCTCACCCCTTCTTAATTAAAGCATGCAGTAAGTGTGAAATTAACTCTCTTCTACACTAGGCCTGCCAGTTCTCAATGGGAGGAGGGAGAATCAGACGCCTTTGTCTTCACACATAATTAAAGAGACGGAGAGAAAGGATGGGGAGAGTGAGGAAGAAAGAGGACCAGTCAGTCCACCACAATCAGGAACCAGCAGTGAGAGGAAAGAGATAAAAGAAAGAACAGGCTTGAGAAAGAGATGATGATACAAGGGGTGAAGGGGGAGAGGGAGTAAATGAAAGAAGATGTATGTCGCAAGATCAAGGCAAAAAGAGATTCTAGGGATAAGGGGTTTGACATGGGAGGAGTAAAGGCAGAAGGAAAACACACGACAGAATGTTGTGTGGTGCTGGTCTCATTACCACCTGTAAAAATGCTCATGCCAGGGGATAATTTGACAATCTGTAGTCACACTTCCTCACTCTGCAGCGAGGTTGGTAAGAGAGACAACCACAAAGAACAACTGGGAAGAAGAAGCAAGAGGCAGCAGTGAAGCACCAAGCTTGATAGATGGCACAATTTGGAAAAAGAGAGGCAGGGAGTCTTATGAGTTTAAGAACTGATGAAGACAAAATAGGTATGGGTAGCAGGAGTAATAACTTGTGGGGCTTCATATTGCTCCTTATGGGAGGTGTCCATGGCTCAGTCTGCTGGTGATCGACGGTTTCCCTACATTCTGTCATGTAGCTGCATCTCCCCTCACTTGGAGGTTGCAGAAAAAGTATGGGTATCACATTTGTTCGAAGAGAGAAACAGTCAGGAATAGTTTGAAAAAGTGACCAGCTGTTTAACTACAGGAGTCTTTACTTTGAATTGAGTGAATCTTTCTGCTGTCCATCTCTAGAGCTAAAATTTGATCGCTGAGAAAAAAAAAAAATTGCAAGCAATATTTGTTTAGATTTTGGATAGCTAAGAAGGAATGCAAATGTGCACGAACTTTTTGAATTTATTTTTATTGTATCCTACTGATTTACGTTTTTAGATAAGAAAATATACATGCATACAATGTACACAAAATGTGAACATGAGACCCATACAACAAAACTACGTAACAACTAATTAGCACATGTAGGGTAGTATGCAAATCTACCTTTGCAGATATATTTCTTACACCTGCAGCACATCGTATACATTTTGCAGTCTTTTGGCAGGTAGAACTAGCATCTCTTCCTCTTTCTTGCCCCAGCTTGGGCATCTGAGTCCTCGGGTTGTTCACAATATCTGGCTCTCTCTGATGGCAACAAGTTTGTCTGGACTCACGGTTATTGAACTGTAGCAGTCTTGACAGGGCTTTGTAGAAAAATATTTTAATTAATTATTGTACAAAAGAACTTGATAAATGCAGGAAATGCATCTACTTTTTCATTGTATTCTTCTAGATTAATTTTAGCTTGTACATCTTCATCCTCACAATCTTACTCTTGAACAATATTCTCTGCATTGTTTTTTTTTTTTACTTTTTCAAATATAAATTAATTTCGTTTCTGCATGTTTCATCTCCACCATTACATTCGGTTTTATCTTGACCTATCAATCACAATAGCGTTCATAAAACTGTATGAATCATTTATTGTTTTCTTGTCTCGTTGCAAAATAGCCAACCAACTACTTGCACAGAAATATAACTACTTGACTGAGAATGAATTGAGTGTTCCCCGGACAATGAATCAAACGTACTCTGTAAGATGCACATGCTCAATGTGTTTGATTAGAGAAGCCAGAGAATTAGCGGATAATGTGAGGGGAGAGATAGACGTGAATCACATTTTGTAGTGATGATAAGACACTGAAAACCACACAGACACAAAAAAAAGATAAGGTGCTGCCTGATTCACTGTTTTAGTGGCATCACAGCCCACAGCTGCTTTTGTATGAGTGTTAAACCAGCAAAGAGCGGACACGCAACCAATCTCCTTCCAGACGGTAGGGTGTACCTCCGCCAGGTCTTACAACAGTACGCAGTGCCGGGTCGTACTAGCTTACTTCCAGCCCTGTCCCTCTCCATGTTCTTCCTCTGATTCAAAGTCTTCTTGCTGGACATCTATTCAGCTCTTTAACCTGTTCAGTGCTTTGAAAGGCATTCGTGCCCTTTGCACACCACCTGAAAAACTTCTCCCATGACTACCAATCTGAAGGATCTTTGGTCTTCGGGGAACGGTGAAACATTTGTCATATGGGGACGACATCTCCTGATCCACTGGAGAGGGAGGCTGGATGACAGAGAGAAGAGGCTCCTTGTGGATTATTGCAGTGGAACCACTGCTCTTGTCCATGATGACCTCTATTTGGAGGTGTGGTTGATCCCGGAACTGAGTGGTCTGCTTCGTGCCTTCAATCTCAATGACATGACTCTTCACTGTGCAAACAGGAGGACGTTGTACGTTAGGCGAACAATCGGCGAGCATGTTGCTGACGCAGTTTCAGGTTGGCGCTGCAATGTCCGCTTCAAGCTGAAGCTGGAGTTCCTTTCTTCAGACTATCGGGTCATTTGTCCTGTTTTTAAAATTGTGGTGCTTCAAGAATGTTCTTTGCTCTATATCTGATGGTGATTTTTGTCTTGCTGTGACTAATCGTTAGCATTCTTGCAGGGGCGTCTCCAGGATTTTTTCTCTGAAGTAGTTCAGAGGTTGATAAGTGACTCTATAGTTATATGGAGTTGCTAATTTGTTTTTATGTAAATTGACATTTTCAAGGACTGTAACAGCGCATGTTCATACAATGCTAATTAATACCAGATTTAAATTAATTATCTTGTCAAGAGATTGCACTTTTTTACTGTGTTAACTGTCAAAGTCAGAAGAAAGTGAAAGCGATATTGAAGTGTGATGGGAAAAATAGCTGTAATTCATTTACGAGGAGCTGCTGATAGTCCACAGGGGTACCAGCGTCAGCCGCCTCTCCTTCGCCGCACAGAGACTTGCTGCTGAGTAAAAAACTGCATTCTTGATGATCAAAGCACCGTTCTTTACATCCCTTTTCCTGGTTATTTATGATACTTTTCACTTGTCATAGCTTGATGCCTGTCCAAAAATGTGTTCATAAGCTTGCGTGTGGGAGGAGCTACCAGCAGATGTTTACAGCCTGATAAATGGCTTTTACTTATATAGCGCTTTTCTACCTTCATTGAAGGCCCAAAGCGCTTTACAGTCACAGACCCATTCACCCATTCACACACACATTCACACACTGATGGCGGCTCCGCTGCCGAACACTGGCGCCAATCTTCCATCAGAGGCAAAGTGGGGTTCAGTGTCTCGCCCAAGGACACTTCGACACATGGGAGGGCAAAGCGGGAATCGAACCTGCAATCCTTTGATCAGAGGCCGACCACCCTTCCCACAGCTCCACGGCCGCCCGATGTCTGTATATATCTCATTACAGTGCATGGAAGACACGGAGGATGATCAGAGCAGTTGATGCTGGTGAGGCACTGGCTCTTTCAGAACCAGATTTACAAACACATGAGAGGCCTGTACGGGTCATTCTAGAACTGGAGAACATTTTATCTACCAACCATTGTATTTCAAATAGTCCACAAGCAAAAAGCTAAAACACATACTTCCTGACTAAATTTATGACTTGAGACCAAACCTACAGAAACTAAGAGAAAATAATCCTTGAAAGTAGTTTTAAAAATACCAAATCAGTTTGGAATACCAGTCAAATAACTGTCCCAACCAGCAATGTCCAAATTAAATCTTAAGTTAAAGTTCAAATTAAACTTAAATTTGTTTTGTTTTGGTATTAATTGTTTTATTGAAGCCCCTAACTGTGGGAACATTTGCTTTTATATAGAAAATATTTCAAATAAATATTATCCGTGGAACATGTGTCCCACAACATGCAGCCAACCCCTGTTCCCATAACATTTGTTTTTAGCGAGACATTGATCCCGTTACTGATGAATATGTCAAAGAAAATCAGAAAGGGGAAGGTTTACTTTTCATGAAGTTTGAAGACCCAAAAAACTCTCCAAGGTGAATGCTACAGACTATAACAGAAACACACACACAAACACTTGTAAATGAAGTCCTTTTGTCTTTCCTTCTGAACAAAAATCTTCGACTTCGCATCTTTTTTAATTTGTCTCTCTTTACTAAGTCTCTCAGTCTCAGTGACAATGTGTTGTTCAGCATTGGTCATCCATTAGTTATTACTTAATGCTTTTAATGAAAGTCCAACTTTGAATCATTTTTTTCAATTAGATTACATCCGCCACTGTTGCTGTCAGTCACAGCAAAACATCAAATATGGGCTCTTATTAAAGGGTAACTAAAGACTAAATAAACTTTTTTTGGCTGTTTAGCTGTACGCCAAGCACAGCAGAGCTTGCTAAACTGGCCCCTTAGCTAAACGACCTGCTGTAAAGCAAATGCAATATTTAAATGTCGAAGTAGTATAAAAAATGAAAGTATGGGTAAATTAGCCAAAAACACTAGCATTTTCTTTTAACTAGCTCGACTGAAAAAAAAACCTGATGAAGATCCTAAATGAGGTAAATGTTGTAGCATAATGCAAATAAAATAGTTATAGACCAAATCAGAAATTTAAGAAATGTCTGAATTAGCAGAAAGAGCTATCACATTACTAAAATATTAGCCAAATGTGAAATTAGGTAACATTTTCAACAAGCAGAAGAATAGTAGCTCCATGCAAATCTAAACCTGTTTTTGAATGGACAGAAGAGCTCCAACACTATTCATTTCTGTCGTTTTCCAAGATTATCCATCCATTAAAATAATCCAAGATTATCTCAATTTCACCTTTGTGAAATTTCAGCTGTTGTCCTCTCCCGTTTCAAAGTTGTTTGTACTCCTCAGGAGCAATTTTGCTAGCTCAACTTTAACTGCGGTTTTAACAATAATTAATCTATCAAGGCCATATTCTTGCCATATTTCTCACAGCCTTGTATATGGCGACCATGTCCTTGTTACGTTTGATAACATCACCTGATGTTCCAACAGAAGAAACATGCAAAAACGAGAGGATCAGAATAATTTTAGTCCAGAGGTTGTGGACAAGAAGAAACGCTGTTGTTTTATTAAACTTTTTCTATTCACTAGGGTGTTCTTTACAAAAAGTTGGGATGTAAACCACTTTTGTTTTGACTCTTAGTGCTTGGCAGTGTTTATTTCATAACCTGGCAAAAAAGTTAATGAACCCCCAATTGTCATAATTAAATGTACACTCTGCACCAACCCTTACATCATTCTTAACCCTTTGAGACTAGTGCCTACACCTAACCATACAAAAAAGGCTTAACAACCATTCATAAATGTGTGTCTCCATTTCAGTTGTGTTGTGAATCGAAAGGCTAATTTAGGAGAAAGGAAGAAAGAGATACTAAATACTCTAATGTATTTTGGGAGTATAATTTTTGGAAAGTAACACCGAATTAGACCAAAGCCATCCCTCTGTTGGACTCCTCTGCCAGTTATTAATTATAAATGCTTGGTTTTCTTGTAGAGAATAGCTGCGAGAACACAGCCCAAAAATACTTTAACATACCATGCTGGCAGTAGTAATGTTTATTCTTTGTCTTCTTCTTTCTCCTTCCCTCTTCTTCCTCTTCCCGTTCCTTTTCTTCTTCCTGTTGCTTTCTGGTGATGACTCTAATGTGTGTGACGACTGAGTGCTGGACTCAGAGACGTCCTCAGGGTCACTAGTGTCATTTCTCTTGGAAGATCTGTGCTCTTCATCCAGGCTGTTTTGTTTTTTGAATGAGCTACTTTGAAACTCGCCAAAGCTATGGATTGAAAGATGAATAGTTAATTCAAACAACATGACTATTCTTTACAAAAAGTATCAGCAACAAAACAGGTACAATCCAACTTTTACACTGACAGTGTGCACTCCCATTTTTATTTGAATGCTCTGAAAGTAGCCTTGGAATCATCACTCACCATCATATAGATGGATCCTGCGAGCGTCACATTCCGCAGTGACACCAGCAAGTTTTTCTTCCAAAGTCTCAGCACAAGCTTTCCACCCTTCCCTCTCTACTTTCAATTTTTCCATGGACAGTGGGGGGGGTCTCTGTCTTACTGTCGGTTTAGAGCAGAACAAACCACTTTTAAACTGATCAAATAAATGTAGCCCCTGCGACAGACTGGCGACCAGTCCAGGGGTGTCCCCTGCCTTCGCCCATGAGTAGCCGGGTTAGGCTCCGGCAACCCCGTGACCCCGAAAGGGATAAAGCGGATTGGAAAATGAATGAATGAATGAATGAAATAAATGTAATGTTTTTAAATGATAATAAAAACATATTTATGCATGATTCAAGAGCAATTAAAATCTTTTTGATCAATTTTCTTGTAGCTGAATGCAAGTACTTATAGAAACTTTTCAGTAGACGTGAGAATTGAAAAACTTCCACTTTTTTCTATCTTTTGCTATATAATTTTTGTAAGGTGAAAAGCTACCTACATCGTCATAGCGTAAGGTAAAGTTTTTTAAATAATTATAACTTTAAGGTTGTTACCATGATCTCCAGATAAACTGCCTTGATTCTCTCTCTTCTTCGTGTGAAGCCTCATCATGTGAGGAGGCGAGATGGTTGCAGCCATGGCCTTTGCTGGGTCACTCAAGATGAAGCAGAAGCGGTCGGCATGCAAAGAACCTCTATGTCACTTCATGATTACTCTGAACTCGTGCTTTCTCTTTCTCCGCCTTGAAATGTGATTTGAAATGCCATATCTACAGGCTACTACTTGAAACTTTGAGAAACATGAATGTAATAATACTTTATTTTCTGTACGCTTCAGAAATCTAGTTCTAATGTTATTTTCTGGAAAGCTTTTCATGCGTAAGTGAGTATTAAACCCAAAAATAAAAAGTTCAGACTCAACTTGAACACAATATTTCAGCACACAAAAACATCAAGTGTTAGCACATAGTTATCGCTATGAAGAACTCACCCAACAACTGCTATACTCGGACAGGTCAACCGGTGGGAATTTTTAAAACCATGAAATGCGCGATTTTAAGTTGTCACTTAAGTAAAAAGAGTTGACCAAAGTTGACAGAAATCCAAAGAAAGACTTAAAAGTAATTGAATGACTACAAAAGAGAAGAACACTTCTATGGAAGATTAAGTGTCAAACATGTCACCATAAGATGAAAATGAGGAAAATGTGCGTGGATTTGAATGGTAAGTAATGTCATGTAATGTTGATTTTTTTTTCTGGTAATCAGGTAGTTGGGCTTGCTTTAAAAAATTTCTCTTAACAGTTAACATTTCTGCCTTTATAAGATTAAATTGTTAAAATTTTCATACGTCCATATGTAGGAACATATTAGTGTTGAAACAGCTAAATTGCATCCAGAAAATTAAAATTACACAACAAAAATGTAAGTATGTCCCAAAGACAGCCAGTAGCAAATAAGTATTATATTATGTATATTATATATGTATTAGATAGATAGTCTAGTATTGCTTGTGCATTACAAGTACGATATGAACAGTGTGACACACTTTGTGGGCTAAGATACCTCACCTGCATCATCTTTATAATTTTGAGATTGAGAATAGACTTTGTAATCTACCAAAAGTAGCCATATTCTTTTAAATGCATGTTTGCCATATGAATCAAGTATCTGCAGAAGAAAAGTATGCAGAAGTGATCTCTCTGCTAAAGTAATAACATGATTCATACAAACTGCAGCCATTCAAGCGCACCCTTGACTGCTTCAGGGCCCATCTGGAATGCTCTAATGTGAATTCATTTGATAACAAGCACAGAGCTATGACATTTAGTCGACCAGGAGGACAACCAACTTAGTATAAATATATTCTTCGTAAGGGAAAATGTATAGGATCTAAAAGGAAATAATAGTTACTGTTTGCAACAAGATTGTTTGTGTCAGTGAAGAAATACTGACTGGTAGGGGTTGGCGATACTGGGAATTTGGGTAGCGATCCGATACCAAGTAATTACAGGGTTAGTATCACTAATACTGATACTTTTTGTTTGATTGAAATGTTTGATTATAGAATAATTTCAGAAATACACAAAATAAAGGCAGTTCCGACTAAAAAATCAAAAACACAAGTGAAAAAAGTAAACAAAAGCAACACTGTAATGAATATGAAATACAAACGTGTAAACTCTGTTTAAACCAGAAGGACGGCTGGTAATCAGGCAGCACAAGAAGAATGATCAACCTTGGACAAAGGCACTAATCATGTCACTTCACTTGGCGTCCTAAAGGGGGATTTTTGTTAATGATTTTTCAAAGGAAAATAATCTGCACATATTTTTTTACATATATGTTTGACACTTGATTTATATTCATTATTTTGTTCTCATTAAAAATAAAGTATCATCCTGCGCATATTTCTGAATTTTTGATAATTGATCTGCATATGCAATGATAAAGTCTGAAATATAGTGTTATATCTACTTACATAGTCATGTTATTTATTCTTACTTAAGGATTCTTAATGACCTGAACCTGAGTTGGTAAGGTATAAATATCTGATCAAAAGTTATGAATCGGATAATGATATTTCTCGTAAAGAAAATGGGATGGTAGAGTCAGGTTGTGATTATTTAAGTTTGCTCCCTCTCACTCACTTTCAAGCAATCTATCATTTGATCCCTAGTTATCCTATGTTTGGTGTTTGTGTATGAATATAAACCCCTGTTGATTGTATTGTTCATGCATTACTCTTCTTTGATTGCTTGAAATAAACTATTTCTAATCTAATCTAAAAGTCTAATGAGACAAAGTAGTTTTACCTAATTCTCACCAATCTGCTTAAGCTCACCATTACTCATAGTTATCCTTATTTTATCCAAAGAACAAAACACATGCCACAATTTTGAATTTTTTATTGACTTTTGTTATGTTTCCCACATCCTCTTCCTGGTGCCCAAAGCACAAAATGGTGGCCAAGGCCTTCACTTCTTGTTTGAGGGTTCGGGATAAGAAGTGAAAGGGGTTGGATTTGTTTGATTATCTTTTGACTTGTAATCATTTGATTTTTTTTATTTATGTTTGTTTTGTTTACAGGACCTAAATGTATAGTTTTTAAGACACTTTATAATGCTTTGTAACTGCAAATGGGCAGCATTTATTGAGGCTTTGTCATGCATTATGTAGGTTCAATAATTAACATTAGTTGACTAATGCACTAGGTAATGCACTTATGAATGCAAAAATAATGCATAAAAATGGATGATAAAACTTTATTTAATGGTTAATTAATTCTTAGTCATGCATTAACCAATGTTAATAAAGGGACCCCTTTTAAAAAGTTTTACTGAACTGGGTAATATTGTTGCATTTCTTCTACTTTCAAACCATAATTTAACCTTTACGCCAAAGACCGGAACTGACATGAGATGGCGTCAGCTTTGAGGTGCGGAGCAAAAGACCCGCTCACTGCTGGCGTGAGAGGTGGAGCTTTCAGAGCTCTCTGATGATGAAGGGGCCAATCCTCCTTTTATATTGTTGAAGAATGACAGAATTTTTCAAGCTCAACAAGCACCATCACTGTCTGAAAATTGCGGAAGCCTGGCGGTACACTGAGAAAGTTCTACTCACTCCCGTTGCGGGAAGTGAGCAGTTCATCCTTCGGAGGAGGAGCCAGACACATCTCCACCTGTGAGCAGATTCCAGATGGAAACAGATTCTGAACTAGAATCTATTGCTGTAAAGTTCAGCAGAACTTTGACCCACTTCGCCAACAGCATTTTGACTGAGGCTCCGTGCAGGATCTGCTGCGCAGCTGCACTGCTTCATTCATTCTTATCAGAGCCCACTATGAAGCACCAGAATCTGCATTTTTATATGATACTGGCAGCAGAGTTTTGGTTTGGTACCCGCCCCAAGTAAAAACGAAGTAGTACATGTCTCATAACAATAAAAACTGCAAGGCTGACTGAACATTTACACAAGCTGGTTCTTGTCAGACCTTTTTGCTACTTTGGTGCGGTGTAGTGCTGTTCAAAGAGGCTCAGTGTGCAGTGGCAGCACCCCCAGTTAACAGAAAGAGTTTCATAACCTTTGACCTTGTTAAAGTGGCACCGCTGCCATGTGACTATGAAAGGCCTGAAAAGAGTTTAAGTGGAGCAAGGGATTTGGCAGAGCCTTAGCAGTGTAAGATAGGGGGGTTTGTCTGGGCCGGGGAGGGCACCGCAGGCAGCGGTGAATGCAGAGGGTCAATCAACGCTGCTCTACTATTTTTAATATATTTTTATTTGTAAAAGAATTTCAAATTAAATGACAAGCAGAAAATTAAAAGTGGATTCTCTTTGCATGAGAACATTTTAGGTGTATTATTTATTTCAAAATTCCACTGAATCCCTACTGTGTAAAACAGCAAAAACAAGTGACTGAAAAGCAATGGATGGCAATACAAAAAGGACATTTATAAAACAATTAATTGAATGTTCCTAATTATGAACATCACATTCACAAGTTGACAGTTTTATGGAACATTCAATGCTTATTAATTAACACATTTTTTTCAGCTTTGGTCATGTTTTGGACTAATGGAAGCACTGATAAACAATTATATTGTATGAAATGACAGACACTGGTGTAACAAAAGCTGGCAAATGGTTCAAAATAATGAAAAACTTTTACGACACACAAATTTTTGGATAACTTTTCACTCGCTTCTAAATCAGTAACTTAGGCTGTCTTAGTGTTGCAACGAGAATCAACTGGTGCCGTGGCTCTGCTGTCTGTCATTGATCTCAGTGTCTGACTGTCCAGCCCCACAACGCTCTCTCTGACATGTCTAGAACATCCCAAATCTCTACGTCAACATCATTCCAGCTCTGCCAATAGCATCCTGTGCAAACCGTCTATCATAATGCCATCTTTGCACCGCCCCCTTTCCCTCCATTAGCTGTACACAGACTCTTTTTGGCTCCAGTAGACCAGACAGCCCTCCTCTGCCTCTGGCTCCAACTATTGACTGGTTCTCACGGTAATGGGCGTCTGTCTCCCTTTTGTCTAATTGTCTAAGTGATGGGATTGATTCTCAAATTGTTTGCTAAGTTCATTTGAAGTGAGATCAGCAAGAAGACTGCACAGCTTCAGAACAGCTGGGAGTTATGGAGGACATTCTCTATAATGGGTCTGTAATTAATTAACACCATGCGATGGTGGATAGGGTTAGATCCATGAAATACAGGGGCTGCGAGGAGCCCATTGTTTGGGCCTTGATTTGAGAGTAAATTCTACAATTTGATATTTTATCTTAAAAAATCTAAAAAAAAAAATAGACATGAACTTTTCTGATTGTCTGCTACATATTTATCAACAATAGGTAATAAACTATTAAAAGCTTGATTAGCTCAGTTAACAGATCAATTGTACAATTTTTATCACATTATTTATTTGGTGTTTACAACACTTAGTGTAACTCTCTTACCAACACTAAGCTACTTAAAAAATATAAAATTGATTTGTAAAATGTCATTCCTTTCCCATTAGGTTGGCAACATGCTTTCTGAATAACCATTTGATGTCACGTATGATTGATTTAAATTAATTTGATCAACTTTCAAAATCTGTCTCAACTAAGTTTTAAAAATTGGATGTTTCATTTTAACAATTTCACTATTTATTGTACAATATTTACTCAAAAAAATTTTCATATGATTACATCAACTCTTTAAGAAAACACGAGTTAAACTTTTTCTAGCTCAGAGATAAATGTATGATTATTTTCTATCAAAACGATGTGGCAGCAGGGTTGAAATGAGGGTAACGGACTTGCAGAAAGTACAATGGATGACTTGCTGCATTATTTTTGATAATAGATCAACCTATAAAAGTGACAAATAAATGCCCAAGACACTAAACTGCTCTTGGAGTGACTTTTAATACCTTCTGTTGCATTTTTTTCAGCAGCACTCAATGGTGGGCCACACTGTATAAAAAACTATTTATCTAACTTAAGTTAGAGTCCCTATGATGAACTGTAACTTGCTGTTTAAATACAGTGTATTTATGCAACGTTATAGCAACAAATAAACACTTGAAGTTTATTTTTATTGAAAATACTTGAGTATTAGTACAGCAAGTATACAATAGGTCTTGTAAGTATAGTGTAGAAAGTATGTTCAATGAATACTCATTCATTCATTTTCCAAACCGCTTTATCCCTGTCGGGGTCACGGGGTTGCTGGAGCCTAACCCGGCTACTCATGGGCGAAGGCAGGGTACACCCCTGGACTGGTCGCCAGTCTGTCGCAGGGGCCACAATCACACACCCATGCGCACTCACATTCACACCTAGGGTCAATTTAGAGTAACCAATTAACCTATGAAGCATGTTTTTGGACGGTGGGAGGAAGCCGGAGAAAACCCACGCATGCACGGGGAGAACATGCAAACTCCACACAGAAAGCCAGCCAGCCAGGACTTGAACTGGGAACCTTCTTACTGTGAGGTAGGAGCGCTAACCACTGCGCCACCGTGCAGCCCTCTCAATGAATACTTCAGACTAAATTTCCCATTTGCAATATATAGATAGCATATAAAAAAATAAACTTCAAGTATACTGCTTCACTTTTAGTATAGACTGAGGGTGTTTTCACACTGGACACATTTGGTTTGCTTAAAAGCTAACCAGAGTTGCCCCCAATAAGCCAAAACAATGTTATCAGTCTAGTAAGAAATGTAATTTTAAGCTACATTTTTTATACATAATCTCAGACAGTGACGTGCAGTGAGTTTCACGGCTGGTGAGGCACTGATGTCATCAGTCAGATTTACAAACAAATTAGCCCGACAAAATATCTTCTTCACCATTTGATTGGCAGCAGGTAAAGTGTGTTGTTTAAAATGGCAACATTTTCTTCCGTTTAAAACTGTAACAGAGGGAGGAAAAATCAACAAAATTGTTATTTGTGACTTACTTTTAGTTCTAAATGAAGTCTGTGCGTCGCTCCCTTGTATTATTATGTCTATCTCTCCTTCTGAAGAAACGCATTCATAACCTGTTTGTAGATGTCTTCCTTTTTTTTTCTTCAGTTTAAAAAGTCTTTCTGTCTCAGTTGAGATCACTACCAGTGGCGTGTCTAAACAAATTCTTGAGTTTAGGGGTTTAAAAACGTATTCCTCCATTTAGAAAATGATACTAAACAATATTAAAGAGTAACAGAATGGCTGCACGTGTCTTGCTACCACTAATTCTTTTGTTCTTTAGCCGCTGTGTCACGTTCTCCGGGCTCACCAGCGCCCTCTGCCTGGAGGCAGGCGTACTGCGTACTTCTAACATGCTAAAAAGGTTATGATAACGGGGATGACGTTCCGTGAATAATAGCAAAAATTTGAAATATTGTATTTATCAAACAAATGATCCCATGGTTAGAAGAGACAGCAATGATATCAATAATACAAAAAAACGGACATTTAAATTTCTTTTTAACTATTTATTTAACATCCATATGGACATTAAGAGTGGTGGACCAAGAAAAAATTGCACTTTAGGGGGTACCCCAGACTTAATTGTATTTTAAAACTATTTTGAAGCATTCTTTTCTCTTATTTTTTTTAATAGATTTGGTCTCAGGACAAGTACGTTTACGTAGAAAATGCATGTTTTAGTAGTTTGTACATGGATTTTTTTTTTATGTTGGGGCATAAAATGTCTTCCAAGTATTGAATGACCCACAACCTATGTCATCAACCATGCACACGTGTTGTTAAGAACTTTGGATTTATTTTAAATTTGTTGTCCTGGTTGTTATGTCTGTTCTTTTACTTATGTATATACAGTGTTGTATTATGATGTCGGCCATCCAGACCAGTACCAGAAGGACCACAACATGGGCCTCCGACGCCAGAGCGTAGGAGCACGGAGAATGCAAGCTCCAGCCCAGCCAGAAGAATAGCCCTCCCACCGCACCACGGGGCCCAGCACAGAGCCCCACCCAAGAGAGCAGCACAAGGGCAGCCCAACCCTGCTCAGGAAGAGGACGCCCAGGAGAAGTGGGGGACCCTCACAGGCATGATAAACCTGGGCCGACCAGGCTCCCACTGTTGGAAGAGTTTTTTGGAGAGGTCCAGCACCCAAGGGCAAGGACTTACAAACAAATTAGCCCTACAGCTAGAGCTTTGGTCAGGCATCGATGGGACTGAGGCAGTCTCGCCATGATTTTCTCATTACAGACCCCCCTCTGAGGTCCCATTCTGATAGTTACTTTGTGGGGTTTAACCACCAAATTTTAGACAAATTGTGACCAATAGTTTTCAAAAAGCTACTTTTACAAAGACCTGGACCTAAGATGACTGTGGTGTGCATTTGACCTGTCAATATGAAAGATAAAATGTATCCATGGAAAAGTACACATTTGAAATAGAGCTGATGATAAAAACAACAAAACTTCTTTTTAATAATTTATTGTTATTAATATTTTAAAATGACATCTGTGTGCTTACATAATGCTTTATCTCAAGCCAAGACAGGGAGTGCAGGCTTCTGGCAGCCTGCCGCCTGCAAATCCTGTCCCAGTAGTAATAACACACTTAATTCTATATCTGAGTCTCACCTTGCTCACTCCCACACACATATTATTGTTTCTCTCTCTACCTATATTGGGTGGGCTGTAAGAGAGCAAGGTATAGATATGGAGGAAGAGAGAGGCTTAGACACACAGATATACGCCTTAATCTACACGACACAGGAACACACAGTCATTGATTAACGTGGTGCGCTCTCACATGCTCAGAAAATCAACACCCATCATTGCACTAGCCTGCAGCTTGTTCAGCCCTCTGCAGCCACCACACGTGCTATCTTCTTCCATGTGTGTACCCCAGGGCCTTCCTCAGTCTCTATAATAGACTGTCACACTGAGGTGTCAGCTGGAGGGCTTTCTGAAACACAATCCTCTAAATATATATAATATATATATATATATATATATGTATAAAATATATATATTTATTTATTTGAAGTTTTTGAAATGTTTAAAGCACTCAGGCAAGAATAATACATATGTAACAAAATCAATCAACAGAGGTTTACATCCATAAAAACAAGTCAAAGACATTATAACTAGGAATCAAATGATAGATTGTTTGCAAGGGAGTGGGAAGGAGCAGATTTATAAAATCCCACCCCGGCTCGATTTTACCATTTTCTTTACATGAATTATCAACATCCGGTTGGTAACTTATGATCAGATATTTTTGCCTTACCAACAGAGTTTCAGGTCATTAAGAATCTTTAAGTAACAATAAGTCACATAGCTATGCAAATAGAAATAACACTATTTAAACTAGACAATAGCATATGCAGATTAATTATCAAAATTCAAAAATATGTGAAGATCATTTTTTATGAGAAAAAAAGCTGTGATGTATGTAAGTTTCAAAACATCCACAAATGTATATTATTTTTCATTAGAAAAGTCAGCCATATAGAGACAGTATCCAACATCAGAAAAATATATGCAGATTCATTCATTCATTCATTTTCCAATCCGCTTTATCCCTTTCGGGGTCACGGGGTTGCCGGAGCCTAACCCGGCTACTCATGGGCGAAGGCAGGGTACACCCCTGGACTGGTCGCCAGTCTGTCGCAGGGGCTATATGCAGATTACAATTATTATTTTCTTTCATTAGAAAAATTCTTAACGTAGATCAAGTTTCATAAGTCAAAGAAGTCCTTTACAAAAATCAATATCAAAAATGTGTGCAGATTGTTTTCTTTTGAAAGATCATTGGTCATGAATCACACTTTAGGGAACCTAGTCATTTGAAATGATTAGGGCCTTTGTCCAAGACGGTATTCCTTCTTCTGCTGCCTAATATATATATACATATATAAAGTTTCAGTTAATGATGATTCTCCCGCTAAAACAAAGCAATAAAAACTGAAAGTGTAGTCTTATGTCAGGTTTTATGATGGTACAGGAATGTAATTTTATTTTAATAATGGACACTTCTGATCTCTGAACTTTTTCATGAGCATGTCTTTCTTTAAAACATCACCTTGATCTACAAACATTACAATCAATCCGGACGACAATATTGGGAACAAAGCAGTAAAGTCAATGGGTGATCTGCTGGGCACTCAGGTTGTGGGTGTGGTCAACTTTGTCGCTTACAGTTTGCTTTTTTATGATTTTTTATTAAATTTTTTATTGAAGCGTTTCGCATTCAATTAAAAAACGAAGACCACTACTTTTAATGGAATGCAAACTACATCCATAATGATTAAAACTACTGAAAAACAATGAAATCTTTACTTTAAAGGTTTTTTTATGTCATGCTTAGAAAAACATGCATATACTGAAAAATGTGCAATGTTTTGCCTTATTGTGTGTTCTTACACATCAGTGTGTTGTAGTTGTGAGTCTTAGTCATTTCAAGGAGTAACAATGACATGGAGCAATAAGTGAATGTGTGTTTATGTTGGCTGAGATCAGTGTGAGTAAATGCTAGAAATTACCAGCGCACCTGAATGCAGCAATAGCGAGATCTCAATAAAAGCGCATAAGTAGGGAAATTCCATGCAGCCCCTGAATGCACCAGCTGCTGCGGCGAACGTGACGATTAAATAATAAAGTCAGAACAAAATGTTTGAACAAATGGATGTTTGTGGTGGCCAGGTGTGGAGGGAAAGCAGACGCCTAAAAGTCATGGTTGTGAGTTTGAGGCGCGTGTCAGAGATGATGAATGCATCACCTGCCAAAGTGAATACTGGAATAGTTTTTCTACCCGCCAAATCAAAGTTTTACCCACATTTGGCGGGTGTTAATTTAGAGCCCCGTACATGTCTATGCATGCATAAAATGTTTTTGTGAAAATTACCATTCTGTTAAGGTTAAATCTCAAATTGATTAAATCCACAACTCAAGCCCACGTTGTCAAGTAACACTTTTATGTGTTATCTGCATCTGGTTTTGTTCATATTCATTTTTTTCCCAATCAGCCTCGTTATGAGTCACCGATGTGTTCTGAAATTCCACACTGAGCTTGCTTACATATTGGTTTGTGATGTAGATGAGAGGTCCGAATGCCAAAATCACACCAGCTTGAAGTCCCTTTGCTGTCAACTATTCAGCCTGAAGCATAGAGATTTCAGCGGGGCACAACACCATGAGGAAAGAACCCGGAGAAGGAGGAAGATGGGGTGAAAAACAACATAAGAAGAACAGAGAGAGAGGGAGGGAGAGCAGGAGATTGTCAGAGGTGGTTGGGAGGGTAGGGAAATAGAAGAAATAATTACATGGAATATGCTGCATAAAAGAAAAAGAGGTCACTCTATTTAAACAACCTTCATATTGGATATAAGCTCCCAGTAAAATACACAATCTCCACAATGCCTTTAGTGTATACTTTAAATAGCACATTAGCCGGGGGTGGGGCCCCGCGCTGGGCCACCTGGCGCGGTGGGAGGGCTGCTCTCCTGGCTGGGCTGGGCCTTGCGCTCTGCGCTTCCGAACCTCACTGCGCTCGGGTGTTGGGGGCCCATGTGGTGGTCCTGCGGGCCCTGGTCTGGGTGCTTGGCCGGGCTGCTTAGCGGGTGGATCTCCTCCATTGACCCCACAGTATGGGTGCGGGGGCGGGCCCTGGTCGGCGCGGGTGTCTTGGTGTGGGGATGGCTGGGAGTTCTCCCTCCTTTTTTGTGCATTCCATCATCCACCTCAGCTTAACATAACATTCACCTGAGCACAGGCGTCAGCTCACCTTTGCACCTTCAAATAGTGTGCATGACGGAATGTAATGCTTTACGTGTTGGTTGGTATGCACAAGTGTGCGTGTGAACTGGATGTGGACAAGTTTGTGAACACTCTCGGAGCCGGCAGGTATGTTTGTAACAGCTGAGTGTGTGGACAGGCCCCGCCCATTTTAGACCAACATTCACTATTGCAATGGGTATAAGCTCCAGCATTTTGTTGCCTGTAGATTAACAACTCTACCTTCCCTTCACAGTAGTCCTTCTCTAACTTCTATAATCCACCATCTCTCTTCCCCCCCTCCACCCCCCAACTCTCTCCTTTTCCCCCTTTCCTTTTCCGTCCGGTCCAACAAAAAAGACACACAAAAAAAAAATCAATATTAATAAAGTTTGGTTTAAATTACAAAAGGGGCTTATACCAACATACAATTTGTGTTCGCTATGATTTATAACCCCCGATTGTAAGAGTAAAATCTGTCTAATACAAGAGGCTCTCAGCTCATATCTGTTTGCCCAGCTGTTGGACAGGACAAGTTTAAAAAAATAAAAATAAAAAATAGCACATTAGCATTGTTCCCTCATAAGCAATCACTCTAAAATATCATTTTGAATTTGGGGGGATAAACTGTCTGCTGATAATGAGCCGCATTTTGGCAATATGTGACTTTTTGTTGAGGTCAGCACAAACAAAAGATTGAGATTGGATGATTAAGATAATTGGATTAAAAACTGTATAAGGGCCATTGTTTGGATTAGAAGCAGCCCGATGGTCGCCTGCAGTCGGCTAAATAGCTGCAGCCATGATTAAGAGAAAGCATCAATGATTTCCCAGGACGTGGCAAAGAGATGAGCGTTTGCTGTGACTTGAATGAGAGACAAGAGTTTAACGTTCCTGACTAAGAATGCTTTCCATTCAGGACTCCAATTACAGACAGAAACCGGAGCGCACGCACGAGCAGTAAGTCATTACTGTGATCCAGATACTGCAGCTAGTTACTACGTTTAATGGACAAGAGGGGTTTCAACCATTAGGGTGCATCTTTAGAGCCTCTGAAGAAACCCTTGTAACATCCGCACATCATTACAGTCTTGGCCGGACAGAGCATGTGTGGAGGTGTGTGTGCTGGGAAACAGATGTTAGCTCCGAGCCAGTGATAGAATCTGCAAATGGGTGGCACATTTTGGAGCAGGACAAGTCATTTTAGTAGCTTAATAGAATTCTACAGCACTGCAATCTAGTGTGAAAAGAAACATGGCCCTGTGCAACAGTAAAATCTGTGTGCTGTGGTGAATCCTGATATTTCTACTTATTTCCTCACCGTGGAAAATGAAACGATGAAACTTATTTCCAGTTGAGGTCAACACAGAAGAGATCGACAGGATTTCAGAAGGAGCTGGAATACTTTACATCTTATTGCCTGCAGAGAATAACTTTTGGTTTCCAAGGGAAACAATTCTGTGCTCTTTATCTTCTTTATTTTTAGAAGTGGTTTTGTCTCATACTTGGAAAACATGAACCCTTTCACTTACAAAACATTCTTTTAATTACTAAAACACAAATACATCAATCCAGCAAGTTGCTACATTTTCACATTATTGGATGGATTTGTGTGAATGTTTTTATATACAAGTACTACAGTAAACTGTTTTTACTTTTAAAACCAGACTGCATCTTTTAGAACATGGGAATTATGGATGCTAAAGTAGACACATTGTGTGAAAATGTTGGAATATTCCCAGAAAAAGGAATCATGTTTAGAAAGAAGTGGATAAAATCAGAATCCCAAATGGCTATTTTTCTTCAACACAGAAGAAAAATAGCCAAAAGTAGCCATGGTATGTCACAGAACATGTGATGTGTGGTGCCAGTATGGGGCCCTTTGGAAAGATAACTGACATAGTGCCCAGAGTGACCAGCCTCTGTCCATTCTGCATGAGTTCTTTATCAGGAGTTGGCTTTTCCACACGGGAACTGACATGAAAATCAGTTGTCTTTAACTCCAAAGCTCTTGAATCAACCAACATGGAAACTTCAATGCCTTCAACAACCCCTCTGACAAAGGACAAAAGGCAGTCAGTATCATCCACAGTCACCGCATGTTCTCACAAAGGAAACATGGAAGTTTGAGTCCAAACTCCAGTCACAGAGACACTTTCATAATGCTTACTTTCTGTCTGATGTTTCTGAGGCGGGAACACACTTTCCTATGAATGGTTTTAAGGAGAATGCCATCCTTTGCTGGGGCTTCATAACACTTCACTATCTTGAATGAGCTCATCGCTCTGAGTCCAACCAGCGTGTCAAAAAGCGACGAGTTGGGTGCACCCTAAGTGTCCATTTTTGACGTGGAGGGCTCCTACCCATGTGTCAATATGTGACGACTTGGGAGCGAGAACGTGTTGCTGAGTTATGTTGACTCCTGTAATGCTTGCTGTTCCCCTGTTGGCGCAGTGACTTCAAATGGAGAAAAGTCTTATTTCTTCCTGAGGCTGAACTGTTCTAGAAGCCTCTCTGTCCACAGGTGCATCCATAATAGGCTCCAGAGAGAGAGTGGAACCTTTTGTACGGCACTCTTTCAGTCTCTAAATATTGTCATAGTTCTCTTATTTTCATTAACATATGATGCTTTTCCATTTTTAGCCCGTCCACTGGTTCCTGCAGATCATCAGTAGCAGTCGCAGACTGCACCAGTAGCCCCCTTCCAGTGCAGGGAGGGCTGCCAAAGGTAGGGAACTACACTGTCTCTCTGCAGAGCCTCTTTGACATTCTCCCATTGCTTAGCAACAGTCAAAGCTTCATCTAGATTAATGAGGCCTTGCTCCAGGCATTTGGCTATTAAAGTCAGATCCAGACAGACAAGGAATTGTCTCAACATGTCCTATATTAGGTAATAACACGCTATTTAAGCGCCTGGTCTGTTTACCATCTTGTGCTCTATGCAGCTGTAATGCAGAAAAGCATTGACAAGCCAACTCAAATCAACCAAAAGCAGGCTCTCCCTGGCTGCAAGTGTCCAAGAAGACATGCTGGTTCTGAAAGGTTCCTTAACTTGCCTCTATCTGAAGACCATCCCAAGTTTTTTTCAAGATCATTGTAATCTGATTTAACACAACTGTAAGGGTTCTGTGGTTTAAAGTAAAGTCTTTCATTTGGGAATCAAGGTCCAAGGGTTTGGAGGAAGACTGGTGAGGAGCAGAACCCAAACTGCTGGAGGTCCAGTGTGAAATCTGCACAGTCATGATTTGGGCTGCAGTGTCCAGCACTGGTGTTGGTAAACTCTGCTTTCTTCAATCCAGAATCACTGCAACAGTCTAGCAGAATGTTCTGGTTATCACACAGGAAATGCAGTGACTGTATTATAAAAGGGAATGATGAATGGATCAAAATATTTGTGAGAACATGCACTGAAATTCATGTTTGGCACTGATGAAGAAAAAGTGTCACAAAATAAAAATATTATGGGTGTTGCAGTTTCCAAAAGTATAGTTTGAAAACACACTGCATGACACTATGAGGTCAAATTAGAAGGTTGCAACAAAAATAAAAGTCTCCAGTCAGCATGCTAAGGTGGTCAAAGATACCAAGGGAAAAGGAAAGCAAAGCTGCAAACACCAAGAGGAGGACGAAATATTGAAGTCCTTTTGGAGTCTAAACCCACAAACAGGTCTGACGAGCTGTAGGGAAGTAAGGATGCAGCTGCCGATCTTCTCTGCTGCTCCACCCTGCCTAGCTTCTCCTCTCACCTCCCCTGCTGCGAACTTGGCTTTCATGTTCTTTTCAAAGTCTCAGGTAGTATTACCCAGGGCAACCTTGACAGAGCCTGGGGCAAAGGCTGCTCTGCAGCAGTGCTTGCACACACTCAGGAAAGCGGGCAGAAGGCATGATTACTGCAACGCATGCGCACAGGCGATGATGTTCCCTCTTTTTCAACCCACCCACGCTCTACCATCACACACATACACACACATCTTTTGATTGTCTCAACTCTGTGCTGTCATTAAGACTCATTAAGGGGGATGGTTTTATTGAAGGCGGTCGTGTCAAGGCATCTGCTGAATTATTCATGTGCTCTTTCCCCTACACACTTCCTCTTTCTCTCTCACACACACACATCGCTGAATGCAGGAAGTTGGAGTAGAGAGAGAGAGAGAGAGATGCAGCCTATATAGGTCACTTCCTCCTCCACCCGCATCACTCAGAGATGTGGGACTACTAGACTGGAGGGAGAGAGAGTGAGGCTTATTATAGCAGACACACAGAGGCCACAGCAGATAAAGGAGCATATACCTCTGAGAATAGATTGTCACAGCTTTGAATGAAGCGCAGAGCGGCTTGAATGTAATACTAATTCAGTGTCGAGGGCTGATGGATAGTGTTTTTGTGTGCATGTGTGCAGGCATGAAGCCCATAACTACACATCTAATGGAATTTAACAGATGGTCACCATTTCACCACATACCCCACCCACCCAAAATTACAAAAAAAATGTACAGAGTATGAATGTAGGTTCTGGATACACATCTACATTTAGCTTGATCATATATTCCATTAAATATTCATTAAAGACAGTCAGGGTTAAATATTCACAATCTCATGTTTAGGAGAGAGAGTAGAAAGGAAGCTAAGTGTTGTGGGTAAATGCACACTGGAGGCTGGAATTATTTAACTGTTATGTTGATTAGGGTTAATTACAATTTTGGTCTTCTTTTTTTTTTTTTTTTTGCTCAAGTCTTTGTTTGATCAGTTAAGACCTAATTGCTATTTAGTTGTGGAGTACAGCCACAGCTCAAAATCGGATTTTTCAAACACAAACATGCAAGAAATTGTAGAATTACCCCAATCCTTGCTGTTGATTAAGCCAAAAACTAAACTCAAAGAAATGCAGAATTGTTGTATACGGTAGAATAGTTTTCAGCTTTAATAAAAAACTTGACCAACAAGTTATTTTTGTCACCACCCTAAGTAGTTGATTAATTTCTCAATGATTTTCCTGAAGTGCCCCTTATTTTATCACATCTATTCAAAAACGGTACTTTTTCAACTTTTAAGAATGCTTAAACTGCTGTCACACAATGACTTGGCAGAGCTGCCACCACCAGATCAGACCACCAGTAGCAGTGTAGGTTTCGGTGTCTTTTCCAAGGACACTTCGACACACGGGAAGACAGCAGGAATCAAATCTGCAGTCCTCTGATCAGAGGTCGACCGCTCTACCTCTATGACACAGCTGCCTAAATTTGTTGAAGTGACAGCACTAGGGAATTTTAAACATGAAAATTACTTCAAAATCTCTTGAAAAGGCATCTTCCCTTTGTCTTTGGCCATGTTCTTTGGCGTTTTGCTACATGTGACACACAACCAGGTTCAGGCAGTACCAGAGTGTTTTACAGTGATTCTGACGTGATTTTTATTTCTCTGAACTCTTCTTCCAAACACTTCCAGGGACTTCAGGTGACCAAAACACATTTTCACTCACCATCTTAGCCTGACAGAGGCAATAGTGATAGCTTTTTCATTGTTGTGTGGTGGATTGGAAAACCTTTTCCTTGAAATGGCAAGGATTGCGTTCACCCAGGCCTTTCCATATGCACTCCAGTATGCTGTGGCACACAGTAACTCCTATAATGCTAATGGCATTCTCAAGGTTGTATTTTTTTCATGCAAGACCAACAAAACTGTGATTCACATGTAAATATTAAATCTACGGTTGAAAAAAATAAGACAAATGCCTCATGGAACCCAACCTTTTGGCATTCTCAGCAGGACTTTTCCTTCAGGAACCACAAGCAGGACATAGGAAAATCAAAGTTGACTTTTTATAAAAGATTCAGAAAAGTATAACACAGCTGTACGTTTCAATACTCTTTTTCCCACTCACCAACATCATGTGGAGTCAGTGCAAAGTCTTAATATCGGCTACTTTTACCTGAACACATGAAAGGTCGGTTGATAGGTCGGTGCTTGTAGCCGCCTGAGCATATACAGCTGTAAGGATGATTTAGCAGAATGTCTTGTGTTTCTTCTCTGTCATTAATTACCTGTGAAAGAATGATGGGAAGTGGAAAAATAGAGGAGGAAGCAGTGCACCCTGTACCGTTTCTTCATGAAGTGGGTTTAAACCTGTGTCCTATGTAAAAACCACACATGGTCTAAGCTTTTTGCAGTTCTCATGCCAGCTCTGTCAGTGATTTCCCATCGTACTGAGAACTTGTTACTCCCAGGAATCAGCAAGGCTAACTTCTGCTCCAACAGTCCCGCCCACAACCCAAAAGTGAATTTCTAATGAACTCCTGCTGCTCTGCAGAAAATGTGTACAACAAATCGACACAGGCTCTTTGGTTCTAGCTAAAAACTGCATAATCATAATGAAATACATTGTTGGAATGGGGCTTTAAACTTCAGGGCTTTCAGTGCTTCCGAAAACACCCACATGAAGAAATGCATTTCTCCTCCGCCCACAAAATCGACATTGATCATCAGGCGGGTGGAGGAATAGCCAGCTAGCTGTGTGCCACCACGGCTCCTCCTTAAAAATCCTTCGGACACCACAACAGCTTTAAATGCCCCTACAAGGAAGGGCAGGAAGCATCTCAGATTTGGCCTGTGACAGAGGACCAGTTATCTTTCAGCTTTATGATTGTAACAACCCCACTGCATTGACAAACTTATCCTCACACTCCGACACATCACTTTTTTATCACTCGGATTGAAAGAAAAAGAACCAACTAAAACTGTTTTTGGTTTCCACTAAAAAAAAGAAAATCTTAATCTCAGAAAAAGCCCTTTTTTTTAACTTTTGGTGTTTTTATCATTTGTATTCACAATGCGCATTCATGCAACGTTTTTACTATCACATGTTGTCCCTCTCGAGCTGCAGAGATTCCTGATTCCAGGTGGATCGTCTGTGCTCCTGTTTTTGGCCGTGACCTCGCCTCTGGCTCTTCCAGCAACCCCAGCTGTTCCACAACTCCGGGTGGATGAAGCCCATCTCCTACACTATTGTTGCTTATTTAAACATTTAGCTGTTATCTTAACTTGTAGCTGTTTATCTAGACGTGTTTGTTTATTAGACATATACTTGTTATTCAACCACGTAGTTATAGAATTAACTAAGCTCACTTTTCTTTAATAGTTCTAGTACATCACCTGTCCGTCCAGGGTCGAGGATCTCTCCTTCATGTGGGCAACCTTGAAGTTTCTTAGTTTTTTCCCCCAAAAAAAGATACAGGAGTTTTTTTTATGAGAAGTTTGCACTTAGAAAGTGTTGAGGTTTTAAAAGTCGTAAAGTCAACCAGTCTGAACAGATGTGTATACAGGAGTCCTTGTTGGCTGATGAAAAAAATGACACGTCATCAGCGTCTTGCATCATCTGTAAAGGTTTCATGCAGCAGGCTGGTAGCTCTGTTACAACATTGCTGCAGTAATTTGGCCAAAAGAAAACGCGTTGGGTTTGTTAGGTCTAAAATTAAACCAAAAAGCGTAACATTCCTGATGTCGTGGAATCTACTTTCCTAGGAAGTGAAGATTTAAGCTGCAATGGTAAACTGGTTGTCAGTCACTGGATACCCCAAATTACTGGCTGCAGCCAATTTGCTGTTTAAAAGTTAAGCAAAGCACAATATACAAAACCCCCTAAAATTTGACTTGACCTTATGTCTCATATTTTTCTTGCATTTTTTTCTGTCTTGCTCAAAGTTTTCGTAGCATTTCCTCTTTTAACATAATAGGATTATTTATGTATTGTGGGGGTCCTGATGTTGAGCAGCACGGAAAAACACCTTTGACTCGGCAGCTGTGATCAAAGCTCCGGAAACAGAGTGTCTGAATCCCTGACTGGGTTTCAGATGTGAAAAAGCAGCCTCTCTATTCTTGCTCGCTTGACAGGCAAACACAGCAGGGAGACAAGTGTGTGTGCGGCTGGCTTTCAGATTCAAAGGGGCAATATCACGGCAAAGGTTCACTGCTTCTCCTCGTCACCTGGGTTCTTCCGTCCTCACCTGATGTCTTGTCAGTGACCTAAATGTCAAGTGCATCTGTGGTTGAGTTTGTGTGTGGTCAACTGGGCAGAGGAACAGACAGATTTAGGTCAGGTCGCTCCCAAGAGTGTATCCAAGTGCTCTGCAGTGGATGACATGTCTGATGTGAGTGAATGAGCATGGAGGAGAGGGCTGAGGAATGAAGGAGTGAGGGTGCATTATGGGAAGATAACTGCAAAGGGTCAGAGGAGGACAGAGCCACAACACTGACACAAATACACACACACATACTAACATACTCACATGAGTGACCGTTACACAAATGCATTTTACTCTAAGACACACTTTCACTCTAAGACATAAAATATGAAACTACTTTAAAACCAGATGAAACCACAAATTAAATATTTTTGAGAAGACATTCCACTGCTGATTCTTTTATCTCCACTGTTTTGTCCTTACGGAAAAGACAACACAAGAAAAAACGGGAGAATTTCCCGTACAGCCATAAGGCCTTCGGGATAGATTTCACGTCCCAGTCGCATTTTAGAGAAACAACATTGCAAGTAAATTAGAATTTCAAATCTCACTGAAATAAAGTACTGATGCAATTTGCACCAATATTGTTTGAAATCACTGTGCGACCAAAGAAAGAAATGTAGAAACATTTGAATACTTTTGGCTTTTTCTTCTCTTTTAAAGAAGGCTAATCTTTCATTTCCCGGCAATTGTTCGACCTAGAAAATGCTTTAAAATGTTTCATTAAAACCTAAAAACCTAGTTGGAACCATTCTAAAAATGATTTAGGCCCATTATCTGTTTGCTTTAGAATGGAAGGTTTAATTTAACACTAGACTGGTTCCGTGCAGTTTGGACCAAATAGCCAAATTTACAAAGCCACTCGATGACTGAGGTCAAAGGGTCACAAGAGCTCAAGCCTTAGTCCCATTTACCCGCAATGTAGCACCTGATCGCTATGAAAACAAACCAGAACAAGACAGTTTACAACTAAAGATATTATAGTATTTTAGATTTATATTTATGGATTTGAAAGGTGGGTGTGTGGCACCTTTCAAAGTGGTCAAAACAAGAACGCGCGGCAGAGAGCAGACAGCCGCAGAGAGGGAAGAGGCTAGGCAACAGCGTGGGAACTCCTGCTGATGTTGACTGGATCAGTAAACAGGACCAATCAGAGGAGCTTGGTCAGGGATGGAAACTTTGTCGGTAAAGGGGAGACTCACGAGAATTTGATTGCAGACAGAAGTAACAGAGAATAAGGCAGAGACGTGGTCAGGGTCATAGCTGGAACAACTAAACAAAGCAACTGGCAACGAGAGACAGCATGAGAGGAGCATCGATGCAGCAGAACACAGGTGAGATGAATGAGCTTGATTATGATTGATAAGGAATGGCAGGCGTACATGTCGGGCATGAATGCTGCTGGTTTGGGCTTTTCAGGGCCCTTGAAGGGTCTAGAGAGGTGTAGCCTCGCAGGTTTTTGAGGCTCGTACAGCCACCTTAAGGAACATAGTTGGAATGAAAAGAATGATTGCCGTGTATGTGGTAAGTGATCGTGAAGTATTAATATAGATAATGAAAGATGTGTGCACTTATTACGAATGAGTGATACTGTAATATGGAGCCCTTACACCGCACTCTAGTAAAGTGGGATCGCTGGCCCTTTTGACCACACAAGAATGATGCACACACACACAGTGGGTGTGATGGGTAAGTGCACACAAGAAGCACTCACTAATCACATGAACAGCACTTAGAAGTGTCCTGCGAACTCCGTGGGATTTGTGTGTGAAGGGGGGGGGACCTATACGACATGTCTACGTTTCATCTACTTCACCCTTACCCTGAGGTGTTGTTCGCTATGACCTGCTGCTTGCACCATGTTCGCAGGAAAAAAATGTGCATTAACATGTCCCTTTGTGACCTCACCAGGCAGTCTGCGACCCTGCTATTTTGGGAGGGACACCTGCGTGTCCCATACAGAAGCCTGTACCACCTGTAAGGGCAGAAAAGGCTTTAGAGTTGTACAGAAGATACCTAGAACCAGGGAGGACATTGTTTTCTCTATGGCTAATACCCTTTTCTAGTAAACTATATCCATGTATATGAGAATATGTTACCTTTGGTGCCCAAAAAAGACATTATTTATGAAATATTAGTTACTTTCAGGAGCTTTTTTCCAACCTGGAAATAAGACAACTTGATGTTTGCGTTTCGCCCACGAAAACAAACAGCATCCGAACTTTTGCAAACATTGATGCGCATACTGTGCATTTAAAATGAAATGTTTTTCCAATTACCACTAAAGCTCAGCGGAGAAAGTACTTGTTTGTGCTAGTCTGGGGGCGGTTCTAGTGCTGACTCTTGATGGAAGGGGTCGTTCTCACTCGTCTACGTCTGCTCCTGAGAACCTGCTTTTTATGGGGATTGGGAGTGGCTGTTGCTCAGAGCACACGTTTTTAAAGGAATCCTCAGAAATGCATGAATAGATCAAAATATCGCTTTGAGGTTTATTTTTTAATGGAGAATGAACATTAAAATACACTTGAAAGCTAAAAAAATGATATTTGATGATATAGGCCCTTAAATCCTTCTTTACAATAACTCCTGCAGTTAATTCTTGTGTTTTACTTTTTTGTCTGTTTTGATTGTTGACAGTATAGTTTTTTTCTTCAGGCATGTATTTATGTTAAACAGGTTTAGTGGTAAAAGTGAGTTAGTGTGTTGGTGAAGTAATAACTGACATTTTAGACTTGTGTCTAGGTATGGGTGTCAAAAGAACCGACCCAGCAGTTGTTGGCAGATGACATCTGGAGTTATGATACATTTAGTTCTGTTAAATTCTGTAACTTATTTTACGCACTCAATTCCTTTCCCTTTGTGAAAGGCTTCTGAGCACATTTTAATCATAAAAGTGACTGGACCTGTTTTATGGGTAACACATTAAATTAATAATAGCTTTTTTAAAAAATAGGACATAACCCCAAACATCTCTTTTTTTTCCGGACGTGAGAAAGGAATGTTTAACTGTGAGAGCTTCCTTCACGACAGCATTGGCAATTACCCACCAGACCCCAAAAAAAAAAAGAAAAAAACCCACAGCAGTCACTCATATCAGCACAGCTTTGAAACTCCATCATTATTTCACCGTAGGGAAAGCATTTATAGAGTTTTGAGCTGTGCCATTTTAGCTGAATTGGTTTGAATGGATTTCATGGGGTTGCGTTTGGGGGCCGTCAATTGAGAAAGGGCTTTGAAAATCTGATCAAACAAATACAAACTGTCCATTTACACTGCCATAATGATGAGAAAGAGTCAGACCAAAGACACTAAAGATGGGACCCAGTGCCTCCTTGCTTGACACTCAGCATTAAGGGGTTGGATTGGGGGTAACCCACCAAATGGTTCCCGAGCACGGCTGCATCTGCAGCGCACCGCTCCCCCAGGGGAGGGGTCAAATGCAAAGAACATATTTCACACACCTAGGTACGTGGCAACTGATGAGACTTTAAGTTTTTAACTTTATCTTTGGCCACTGGCTGACCAGACTCACATTCAGATGTGGATTAGAACAATGATGTTACACGTTTTCCCATTTTATTCAAGATAAGTCAAAACTAAACCATTTTGGAGATGTTTTTCTATTAAAAGACAAAAATTTAGGTAGTGTTAAAAACAGTAACACACTGAGTGTTGCATTAAGTAAAAGTTCAGCACCCAACACATGACCTGGTGTCTTTCAAAAGCAATTGACTCTCGATCTCCACCGAGACACCTCAGGGGCGCTGGGGTGGGTGTCTGTGCTGGACGTGAGAAATGAGCACAATTACAGATTTTGAGAGGTAATTATATGAGCATTCTAGTACCACAGGGTCATAAATAACTTAGATGCACTACATGTGCTTGCTTGGTAATTGAAGAACTATGTGGATGGAGAAAGGAGCAGGGCACGTTGACAGTTCCTCCTTCACTGGAATCTTGCTTTCCAACAGAACAAAAGGGGGCTGGTCAACCAGACAAAGGTAATGGATATTGTAGTTACTCAACTATTACTGTAGAATGGGGCAGAAAGAAAGCCTTAAAATGCTCCCAAATCAAATGAATGGCAGGAGGTACTTTAACCTCTTAAAGAGCCCTTTCAATGAAAAATTGTGTTTTTAACATCTTCTTGCAGTGTTTTTCTGATGATGAAGGACATGTATAATAAAAATTAAGATTAAAACAGCTTTTCTTTTTTCAAATCATTGTGAATCAGGAGCAGATTAAAAAAATGCCATTTAAAAAAGATCCTAGTTGTTACCTCCAAACGACAATCATGTCAATAATGTTATCTTGGGATTGTGAGAGGCTGTAAGCTAGGGGGAGAGCATGTAAACCAGGGGTCTCCAACCCTGTTCCTCAAGGGCTACCGCCCTGCTTGCTTTGCAGCTAACCCTGCTTCAGTAATTGCTGCTCACCTGGATCAGGTGTGTTCAGTCAATCAGAAACTGCGCTGATTCAATCCAGCTAATCAGCATCTACTGAAGCAAGGTTGGCTGCAAAACAGGCAGGACGGTAGACTTCGAGGAACAGGGTTGGAGACCCCTGATGTAAACTAAGAGATGATGGGAAATGTGGACAGGCTTACTCCACACTAATGGTCCCGCCCACAAGTCAGAGGCCCATTTCTAATGAACTCCTGCTTCTCTGCAGAAACTTTGAATGAGAAAATGACTTTTTTTTTTGCAAAAAACAGCATAATCAGAATTAAAAGACCACTAAGTATGCTTTTACAATATATCAAAAGATGATTGGAGTGGGACTTCAAGACCCGGGCTAATATTGGAGCTAACCCTCTATATGTAGTCACAGAGTCCCAGTTAAGCAGAATTAACTACTGTGGTAAAATAACCCAACATGTGATCTCCACACATGTGGATGCCAGATCCCCAGAGCTTAAAGCCAGTGTCAAGACGGCAGAGAATCTCAACAGCCTTTACTGTAGGTCTGATCAGGGGGATTAAAGGGAAAAAAAGGATTTATTTGTACCATTTGCTCATCTGAGTGGAAGAACAAAGACAGAATCAGGGAAACACAGCACAACAGTGTTGATAGTACCAGTTGTCTATTAGTTTCTGATGATGGAAACCACGTCTGCCTCAAACCTTACTTAACATCTTTAAAGCAGCCAAAGATCATATCAATAAAAAACATATCCATTTTAGAAAACATGAAATCAAATATAGTAATCATGATGATAAAGTCCATGAAAAAGTAGGAAAGTTCTTCAGCCTCAGGTGAGTCTGGACATCTGTGCTGCTGAACTTTGAGTAGCACGAGGTTGTTGGCTCTTTCTGTGCAGACAATGAAAAGGTAAATGAAAAAGTAAATTATAACCCCACCCCTACTTAGTTAAAGCATTTTACAGTTTTGCATAGTTTTCATAACCCGGTTCTGATCAGATCAAGTGCAAATGTTTTCAAGTAACAACATTGAGAGATAATTGACTATTCTCAGAAAACATTCTTTCATGATTTCAGGAATTCAATTTAACTTTATTTATATCGCCCAATATTACAATACAGTTGTCTCAATGGGCTTTACACCGGAATTTGTACAGAAGAACATAAAGTCAGTCATACGACATAAACAATAGTTGGTTGCTAAACTAAACAGGTTAAGTCAAGCTGGGCATCCCTGCAACTTCATTAAATATTACCCACTAACTCCATTGTCAACATTTCCAGTTAAGAAGCGACTTTGGGATGCTGGCCTTCAGGACAGAGTGGCAAAGAAAAAGCTAAATCTGAGTCTAGCTAACAAAAGAAAAAGATGGATATGGGCAAAAGAACGCAGCCATTGGACAGAAGAAGATTGTAAAAAAGTGTTATGGATGGATAAATAGAAGTCTGAGGTGTTTGGATCACACAGAAACATTTTTAATGAAATCTAATTAGAATGATGTGACAGAATTTGGAGTTTATGTAACATTTTAAACTTGATGAGAGTGAAGTTTTAGAAAAGGTTTACTAAATTCACATTTTTTCTTTTTTTGTGGTGCCTAAACTTAAAGGCCTATTAGAAGTAGAAACACACATCGAATCAGCCTCAGATCCTGCTTTAAAATGGGATCAGAATAATCTTCTTTTTCAAAATAAGACTGATCCAACATTCAAAATACCCAACAGAGCAGCAAAGCACCTTGCTCAGGGACACTTTGGCACATGAACAGACAAAGAGGAAACTGAACCTGAGACAAAAAAAACAGCAAATAACTTGAATCCAGAGATCAATATTTTATTTTATTGATAGACACGTGACTTTTTACACACAATTGTTTATTTTTAGCACACTCTCACAAATACAAGGACCAAAAAACCTCAACACTCCCTACAGTAAGATGCGGTATTTGAGGGCTCGGGGAACCCTGTTGATAACCAGGCGACCATCATAACTCAGCGAAGCAAAAAGCCAGGGATCGGCTGATGACCACTCAGCTGCGTACACACTGTCTTCATGCTCCTCATAGGTGGAGACCACGCTGTCTTTCAGGGGCTCCTTGACCCTGCATTATAGTAAAACAAATAACGTGATCAGTAACAGAACGCAGACTTAAGACAGCAATTTGATTTGTCATTTCCAAACCAAAGCCAATCTGCAATGATCAGGGATACAATACAGGAACTCTGTGTAAAGCTTTGCAACTGAGGCATTCTCATCACGCTGTACAAGGACAACTGCGAGTGGCTTCATTTCTATTTTTAAAGAAAGAGTGAATTGCATGGAATATTTAAACTTTTGTCTGACTTTGTGTGATAACCTACTTCCAACTGTTGTCTGTGTGAATCTAAGGAGTGGGAGGGGGTCTGTCAAAAAGAAAAAGTGACATTGAGAGGTGTCAGACTGACATTATGTCAGCTGAACTGCCAATCAAATGATGACATGTCTGTTGTTGCTATTCAATGAATAAGTGGCTGATCTTCAAATCATGTCTTAAGGGGATGTTTAAATCTCAAGCATGGTACACAAAGAAATGCCGGGAAAGAATGTGAAACTAAAGCGTTCAACAGAAAAGATAAAAGGCAAGATACGTTATATATCAGAAAACATTCCTAAGAGACCTTGGTATTTGAGCATTGTCAGTGGTAACTCACATAATGTCACTATAAAAGTGAAGCAGAAAGAAAAATACAACTAGCACTAAATTGTAATAAAGAATAGATTTTTTTGGAGTATTAGTAGTGCCTAAAGTAATTTGAATGTGCGCCTCATCAGCAGATGTGCCTTATGGCCCAAAAAATAGAGTATTGACATTTGTAAGTCTCTCCCTTATTAGATTGGTCACACACAGATGAGCCAAAGACTTTAAAGGATAATTTCACTGTGTTACTTCATTGCTAACAAACTTTTACAAGTCACACAATCTGGGATGTACAGTTGACAGCCTCAGAGTGTAAGCTGCTCATTCCAAAAACATCTGAAGTGTTATGCAATTAGACCTGGTGCGGTGTATTACATCACAGATAAAGCATTTTTTTCTTGAATAAATCTTTACCCATATAATTTGTTTAATCTCTTTTGTTTAAAAAACACAAACATGAATCAAACTGAATCACATGTTATAACCATATTTCAACAACAAAACACTATTTTCATATATGACATTTGCATTAGCAAAAGTATTTTGATTCAGTCGTTCAAACACAGGTCTCTCAGTGAGAGTGAAGCTCACTGCAGTCTAAGTAAAGATGCCCAGACTTCCTGCTCCCCGGCCACTTCCTCCAGCTCCTCTGGGGGGGCCCCGAGTTGTTCCCAGGCCAGCCGAGAGACGTAGTCTCTCCAGCGTGTCCTGGGTCTTCCCCGGGGCCTCCTCCCAGTGGGACATGCCCGGAACACCTCCCTAGGGAGGCGTCCAGGGGGCATCCGAACTAAATGCCCGAGCCACCTCAATTGGCTCCTCTCGATTTGGAGGAGAAGCGGCTCTACTCCAAGCTCCTCCCGGGTAACCGAGCTTCTCACCCTATCTCTAAGTGAGCGCCCAGCCACCCTACGGAGGAAGCTCATTTCAGCCGCCTGGATCCGGGACCTCGTTCTTTCGGTCATGACCCAGAGCTCATGACCATAGGTGAGTATTGGGGCGTAGATCGACCGGTAAATTGAAAGCTTTGCTTTCTGGCTTAGCTCTCTCTTCACCACGACGGACCGGTACAGCGACCACATAACGGTGGACGCAGCACCAATCCGCCTGTCGATCTCACGCTCCAATCTTCCCTCACTCGTGAACAAGACCCCAAGATACTTAAACTCCTCCACTTGGGGAAGGAGCACTCCACCCACCCAGAGAGGGCAAACTACCTTTCTCCGGTCTGCAAACCATTCCAATGCATACTGGAGGTCCTGGCTCGATGAAGCCAACAGGACAACATCATCTGCAAAGAGCAGAGAGGAAATCCTGTGGTTCCCGAACCAGACCCCCTCCGCCTCCCCTGGCTGCACCTAGAAATTCTGTCCATAAAAACTATGAAAAGAACCGGTGACAAAGGGTAGCCCTGCCGGAGTCCAACATGCACTGGGAACAGGTCTGACTTACTGCCAGCTATGCGGACCATGCTCCTGCTCTGGTCATACAGAGACCGGACAGCCCTGAGTAAGGCTCCCCGGACCCCATACTCCCAAAGTACCCTCCACAGGACACCACGGGGCACACGGTCGAACGCCTTCTCCAAATCCACAAAACACATGTGGACAGGATGAGCGAACTCCCACAAACCCTCCAGCCCCCTGGACAGGGTGTAGAGCTGATCCACAGTTCCACGACCAGGGCGGAAACCGCATTGTTGTTCTTGGAATTGAGGTTCGACTATCGGCCGGACTCTCCTCTCCAGTACCCTGGCATAGACTTTCCCAGGGAGGCTGAGGAGTGTGATTCCCCGGTAGTTGGAACACACCCTCCGGTCCCCCTTCTTGAAAAGGGGAACCACCACCCCTGTCTGCCAGTCCAGTGGTACTGTTCCCGACTGCCAAGCGATGCTGCAGAGACGTGTTAACCAAGACACTCCCACAGCATCCAGAGACTTGAGGTACTCAGGGCGGACCTCATCCACTCCCGGTGCCTTGCCACCGAGGAGCTTGTTAACTACCTCTGTGACTTCAGCTTGGGTAATGGACAGCCCCACCCCAAGGCTCTCAGCCTCTGCTTCCTCAAGAGAAGGCGTGTCAGCAGGATTGAGGAGATCCTCAAAGTATTCCTTCCACCGCCCGACAATGTCCCCAGTCGAAGTCAGCAGCTCCCCACCTGCACTGAAAATGGTGCCTGCAGAAAGCTGCTTCCCCCTTCTGAGGCACCGGACGGTTTGCCAGAACCTCTTCGAGGCCAACCGATAGTCCTTCTCCATGGCCTCACCGAACTCCTCCCAGGACCGAGTTTTTGCCTGTACTACAGCCTGAGCCGCAGCTCGCTTAGACTGCCGATACCTGTCAGCTGCCTCTGGAGTCCCACAAGTCAGCCAGACCTGATAGGACTCCTTCTTCAGCTTGACGGCATCCCTTACTTCCGGTGTCCACCAACGGGTTCGGGGGTTGCCGCCACGACAGGCACCAGAGACCTTGCGACCACAGCTCCGAACAGCAGCAGAGACAATGGAGGTGGAAAACATGGTCCATTCAGACTCAATGTTACCAGCCTCCCTCGGTACCTGTTTGAAGTTCTCCCGGATGTGGGAGTTAAAGACTTCCCTGACGGAGGGCTCAGCCAGAAGTTCCCAGCAGACCCTCACACTACGTTTGGGTCTGCCAAGTCTTTCCGGCCTCCTTCCCCGCCATCGAATCCAACTCACCACCAGGTAGTGATCAGTGGACAGCTCTGCCCCTCTCTTTACCCGAGTGTCCAAGACACACGGCCGAAGGTCTCCTGAAACGACTACAAAGTCGATCATTGATCTCCTGCCGAGGGTGTCCTGATGCCACGTGTATCGATGGACACCCTTGTGCTCAAACATGGTGTTTGTTATGGACAAACTATGACTAGCACAGAAGTCCAACAACAAAACACCGCTCGGGTTCAGATCAGGGAAGCCGTTCCTACCAATCACACCCCTCCAAGTGCTACTGTCGTTGCCCACGTGGGCATTGAAGTCACCCAGGAGGACAATGGAGTCCCCCATTGGGGCACTTTCCAGTACCCCTCCGAGAGACACCAAGAAAGCTGGGTAGTCTGAACTGCTGTTCGGCCCATAAGCCGAAACCACAGTCAGAGACCTGTCCCCCACCCGAAGGCGGAGGGACGCAGCTCTCTCATCCACCGGGGTGAACTCCAACACTTGGCGGCTAAGCTGGGGGCTCACAAGTAAGCCCACCCCGCCCGCTGCCTCTCACCATGTGCAACTCCAGAATGGTAGAGTCCAACCCCTCTCGAGAGACTGAGTTTCAGAGCCCAGACTGTGCGTAGAGGTGAGCCCAACTATATCTAGCCGGTACCTCTCAACCTCTCGCACAAGCTCAGGCTCCTTCCCTCCCAAAGAGGTGACATTCCATGTCCCAAAAGCCAAGTTCCATGACCGGGGTTTAGGCCGCCGAGGCACTCGCCCTCGACTGCCACCCAAACCACATCGCACCGGCCCCTTCTGAGCTCTCCTGCAGGTGGTGGGCCCACTGGGGAGTGATCCCACATTGATCGTTCGGGTTTTACCCGACCGGGGCCCGTGGGAGGAGCCCCGGCCACCAGGCGCTCGCCTGCGAGCCCCAACCCCAGGCCTGGCTCCAGGGTGAGGCCCCGGTAACGCCAATCCGGGCGACGCAACTGAATCTGTGATGTTTATTCTCATAAGGGGGTTTGTGAACCGCTCTTTGTCTGGCGCGTCACCCAGGACCTGTCTGCCATGGGAGACCCTACCAGGAGCTGAAGCCCCAGACAGCATAGCTCCTGGGATCACTCGAGCACTCAAACCCCTCCACCACGTTAAGGTGGCGGTTCATGGAGGGGAATAAAATACATAAATAAAATAATTAAGAATTTATAATTTATGAATGAACCCTGCGACAGACTGGCGACCTGTCCAGGGTGTACCCTGCATTCGCCCACAAATGGCCGTGTTAGACTCCGGCAGCTCCATGACCCCAAAAGGGACAAAACAGGTTTAGAAATCGGATGGATGGATGGATAATAATGAATGAGAAGAAACACAATTTTTAACCATTTGCTATGTACGTCTCTACAATTAAGACAATAATAAAGAAAGCCCCAAATAACAAAAACTGACCACTTCAATTGCAAGTATTTCCACCATTTGGTACATTGACAGGTCAACAGCGACGTCTCATGCTCCTCACTAGCTTTATAATATTGTTCTGAGGCACTGCGGTCCACTGTGCCACAAGTGCTACTTGCAGTTCTGCCAGGTCACTTCGGGGTGGGGGTACAAGTCTGTGCTTCAGCTGGTCCCAGACGTGCTCTTTGGGGTTCAGGTCAGAGGTCATTGTGGGTCATACCATATGAGGCACTCCCACTTCCTGAAGTCCAGTAATACTGACAACCTTCATTTCTGTGCATGTTGACCCGACGCTCATCAGTGAACAGGATGGGAGACCATTGCTGCATTGTCCAGGTCACACAGTCTTATTCCCACTGCAAATGTTCACACCGATGTATTGGTGTCTGGGGAGTCACCTGTAACTGTAGTCTGTCACTAACTTGAAATGATTTATTGGAGAAATCTGCTTTTTATATCCACAGAAAGTTGAAACTGATGCCAGACTGAAAAGACTTTCCTTTACAATGTAAAGCCCTCAAGCCCTGACGACCACAGCTCAAAAATGGGTGAGAAATGGCTACCTGACCTGAGCTAAAGCAAAGTATTAACGCAAAGAAGTCATGTCTGCTTTGCTTGGCTTCTAAAACTTATTTAGTAATTACCCCTGACGGTCTGACTTTTTCGTTTTTTCTTTTTTTTGGGGGGTGTGGGGGGTGTCTGCATGCGGTATCCAGAGACTATGGAGTGGCCTTGAAGTTTATGTATGAATCTATGAGTAGGGTCAATAACTGCAGCAAAAGGGTTACAAGTAAAGCTGAGTAATGTGATTAAGGATAAGGGTTGATAATTTTGCTGAGAGTTGCCCATTGAACATAAGAACGAGTAGTTATAGCTACAAGAGGAAATGGGACCATAATAGATGGAGTACAGGTGAGAATTTGACCAGAGTTGAATGGTAACCATTAGTTCATTTTTCCAACTACTTTAAAATTAAGACTCATTTGCTACATTTTTTAAAAAAAGGTGAAATAAAAGAAGTGTAAGAAAAGGAGAACATATCTAAAAAAAGTTTTCAAAGAAGAAAGCTGCACTCTGAGCTTGATCTATTATTTTACGTCCAACTAATAATACAACATGAAAAACAAAGACCAGAAATAAATATAACAAGACATGAGATCATATCAATTTTCAAGTCAAATATTGGTAAAAACATCTATAACTTGTAAAATATGTTTTTTCAATTCTCCAAACAAACAAACAAAAACTGTACACATCTATGAGACATCAATAGGTACAGACTCCACTAGACCCCTGAAGGTGGAATTCAGTATGTAGGCATGAAGAGGCTGATCCTTTATGTCTGTAAACTGCAAGGAAGAGCTTCAAGTCCAACATTTCCTACAGATACTCCGTTCTTGTCTTAAATTTAGATTCAACTTTATTTACAGTTGCATGGAAAAGTATATGAACCCTTTGGGAATACTTGGATTTCTGCCTGTATTTGTCATAAAGTATGTTCTGATCTTCATCTAAGTCACATCACCAGATAAACACAGTCTGCTTAAAAGAGTACAACACAAAAAAATGTAAGTATTCATGTTTTTATTGAACAAAACAAGTAAACATTCAAAGCGCAGGATGGAAAAAACATGCAAACCCTTGGATTGAATAAGTGGTTGACACTCCTTTGGCAGGAATAACTTCAATCTAAAGTTTCCTGTAGTTGGAAATCAGACCTGCACTACGGTTGGGAAGCATGGTGGTGGCAGCATCATGCTGTAGGGATGTTTTTCAGCAGCAGGAACTGGAAGACTCGTCAGGATAGAGGGAAAGCTGACTGCAACAGTTTACAGAGACATGCTGGATGAAAATCTGCTCCAGAGCGCCCTTTAGCTCAGGCTGGGGCAACACTTCATCTTTCAGCAGGACAATGATCCACAGTACACCGCCAAGATATGGAAGGAGTGGCTTCAGAACAACTCTGTCAATGTCCTTGAGAGGCCCAGCCAGAGCCCAGACCTGAATCCAACTGAACATCTATGGAGAGATCTGAAAATGGCCGTGCACCCACGTCATCCCACACACCACCATCCTATGCTGTCTGAAAACACTCACTAGCCACTACTTTTCAGTCACTGATCTCCTTCAGATTACACCGTTTACACAAGATGTAGTCCATCTGTGTGCTTCTAACTCACTTTTATAGGCCACCCTATAATCCTGCCTCTTCTCAAAGCATGTATTTACTATAGCCATTTCCATCTTTTTTGCAAAATCAACCACCATGGGTCCTTCTACATTCCTCTTCAGGATAACAAACCTGCCCATCACCTCCTCATCACCTCTGTTCCCTGCACTACCATGTCCATTGAAATCTGTACCAATGACAACTCTCTCACTTCTAGGAATGATCATCACTTCATCAAGATCCAACCAGAATTTCTCTTTCTTTTCCAGCTCACATTCTACTGTGGGACATACCCACTAACAATGTTAAACATTACACCTTCCATTTCTATCTTCAGACTCATCGCTCTGACACTATGCATCTCCATGACACTCCTAACAAACTCCTCCGTTAAGATAACTCCTACTATTGGGTAAAACATTGTTATCTACTGTATCAAAAGCTGCACCCAGATCCAGTTGTATCAGGACTGAGAGTTTCTGACAGTCCAGGTTGCACCTCATATCATGTACTATTTTAATAAGGGCTGTACAACCACAATGATACTTTTAAAGATGTTATTTCTATTTTAAAGTAATTTAATTGGATTGGAACTGTTTTTTTCTATAATTTTTCTTAAAAATGGTAAGTTGGATACTGGTAGATAATTATTAAAGTTGTTAGGATCTAAACTACTCTTCTTCAGAAGTGGCCTCACCACTGCTGTTTCAAACTCAAGGAAGTCAAAAAATGTGTTTAACAGTGATGTGGGGGCACGTACAACAACATCACTCGTGCGTCATAAATGCATGTTACTTACATTATCATACAAAAACTTTAAAATACACTGACCACCTACGCAACAATGGTACGTTTTGTAAAAACAAAAGCCACAATGGAACTGTTTTATACAACGGGGCTCCCTGTGCATCTGCTTTTCTTTGTGACCCTCCACGAGCCCGGACAACCAAATAACTCGCAGCACCCATATGGGTCAACTCCATACGATTGCATGTGACTAAAGTATTATTCACCTGGTTACCCCAGGTTATCTGATCTCCATTCTAGTGATCATTTTGACCCCATGGGGTGTGATTTTGCATGTAGGCTGAGATTAAGGGGTCTATCACTAGTACTGTTTAGATTCCGTTATCTAATAATTGCTCCTACAGTGGATTTTTTTTTTTTTTTTTTACATCAAGCTGCCGATTGCAGATACAAATTGCAGATTCCGTCTTCTCAGTGGAAGGCAGAGGAGCCCCTTAAAGAAGAAGTTACAGATTTGTGAGGGACATTATTCTTGCTTGTTTTGGGATGATCAAATTTCCTATTTTCTACAGAGGAATTTACTAATTATATCACTGAAAATCCCCCAATGTGATTTCCTGGATTCTTTCTCCCATTCTGTCTCCCATAGTTGAAGTGTACTTATGATGAAAATTACAGGCATCGCTCATCCATTTATATGGGGAAACTGGCACAGTTGGTGGGCTGACTAAGAGCTTTTTTGCCCCAAGAAACAACAACTTTATATTTTGACTACAATCACATTCCTTTTTAATAAATTCACCATCTTATTCCCCCAAAATTTCTTCATAAATCAGTTCAATAAAGACTCTTTTTTTAAGGAGCAGCTGCAATGTATTTGTTAGACTGCAAGAAGTAGACTGTCTTACTTTTCTTCCTGAAGAATGTCTTCTCCTTCACTGAGCTCTTCATCGTCCACCATGTGTCCAAATGGTTCTGAGGAGATGGAGACCATGTTGGAAAGGATGAGGCGGCTGTCGCTGCTGGCTGTTAGCACCAGTTGGTCATGGCTATGGTTGTAGCGAACACTCCACACCCTGCAGAGCACACTTTGATCATTCACAAACAGGTACACAAAAATGTGATGAAGTGCATTATTGTTTATTACAAAAGTCAAACTTTTGTGATTTATTGTATGAGCAGAACCAGGGGTACAAAAGGAATGCTGTTCTAAATAAAGTTGAGGTCTTCACAGTTCCTTGACTCTTTATAAGCAAGCCAAAAATGGAAAAAATACATAAAAAAGATACAGAACCTGACAGCTTCTTCCTCTAATATACAGTGAGGTAAATACGTCTTTAAACACCCTGTGATTTGCAAGTTCTTCCACAAAGAAATCATGGAGGGAACTGGAAATTTTTATCTTGGGTACGTGTCCACTGTGAGAGACAATCTAAAAAAAAAAAAAAAAAAGATTTTGAACACTTGTCTATCAGCTAGAATTCTGACCCTCATAGACCTGTTAGTCCGCCTTTAAATATGCCACCTCCATTTAATATCCTAAATTAGAAGCACCTGTTTGTGATCATTAACTGCATAAAGACATCTGTCCCCATTTTACAATCAGCAAGCCTCCAACTACTAACATGGCCAAGACCAAACAGCTGCCAAAGACACCAGAGACTAAATTGTAGACCTCCACAATGCTGGAAAGACCTATGGGGTAATTTCCTAGCAGCTTGGTGTAAAAAGATCCACTGTTGGAGCAATTATTAGAAAATGGAAGAAGATAAACATAACTGTCAATCTCCATCGAACTGGGGCTCCTTGCAAGGTCTCACCTTGTCGGGCCTCAGTGATCCTAAGAAAGGTGAGGACTCAGTCCAGAACTACACGGGAGGAGCTGGTCAATGACCTGAAAAGAGCTGGGACCACCGTTTCCAAGGTAACTGTTGGTAATACACCAAGACATCATGATTTGAAATCATGATGGCAACAAAGGTTTCCCTGCTTAAACCAGTACATGTCCAGGTCCGTCTTAAGTTTACCAATGACTATCTGGATGATCCAGAGGAGCCATGGGAGAAAGCCATGTGCTCAGATGAAACCAAAATAGAACTTTTTGGTCTTAATTTCACTCGCTGTGTTTGGTGGAAGAAGAATGACAAGCACTATCCCAAGAACACCATCTTTACTGTGAAGCATGGGGGTGGTAGAATCATGCTATGGGGTGTATGTCTGCACATTGGACAGGACTATTGCATTGTATTAAGGAGAGGATGCCCGAGCCCATGTATTGTGAGATTTTGGGGAACAACCTCCAGTCTCCAGACCTAAATCCAATAGAGAATCTTTGGAGGGATCTCAAACTATGTGTTTCTCAGCGACAACCCAAAAACTAACTAATCTAGAGAAGATTTGTGTGGAGGAGTGGGCCTAAAATCCTTCCTGCAGTGTGTGCAAGCCTGGTAAAAACTACAAGAAATGTTTGACCTGTGTAATCCCAAACAAAGGCTGCTTTGCCAAATATTAACATAGATTTTTTTTCCAGTTTGTCAAATACTTTTTTGCACAGTACCATTCAAATTTTTTATTTTTTAAAAAATCGTACAATGTGATTTCCAGATTTGTACTAATGCACTAATTTCCAGATGAAAACTTCAGGTCCATCCATGATTTCTTAGATCACAGTGTACAAATATTTATATTCCTCACTTTATATTCCTACATTGCAATACCCACATTGAGCCAACCAAAGCTGGTATTCAAATGCTATTTACAGAAATATGGGAAATGTATAATCAATGTTTGATCTTTTTTTTTTTACATGCTGATTATAAATATCATAAACTGCATAATCTTGTCTTAATTTTATGTTACTCAGTTTCATTTTTTTTCAATCCAATTACATCTCTCTTCAATTTCTATTTTGCTCTATTTTACAGTTCTCTAATAATTAATCCTGCTTTCCTAATTTGTTTGCTGTGTGTATCTGTATATGTCTGTCTTTGTGAGCCTGAGGCACAGCTCAGAGAGGGGTCCCAGTTCCCTCACAGGGAGGGACTGAGGAATAACTAAGGCTGTTGACAGTAAATCAGCCCTGGCCACACTGTTCCCTGCGCTCCACTAATCCGCTTCCCTGGTAAAAAAGAATTGTCCCTAATACCCCCAAAGCAGCCCTGAGGCCATATCCTGGCTACACTCTGGAAAATTAGCATGCACACATGCAAGGATACACCCACACATAAATGCATCCCACTGAAGAGTGTTTTTTTTTTAACAGAAAAAATACAAATGAGAATATACATTTTGGATGTGCATAATTACACACAAATGCATGTGACCGGACAGATAGAAAGAGGGCGCTTGCAAGGGCATACATCAGATAGAAAAACTCTTCAAAAATATATAAAAACACTATTACCTATAGCTGCAAACATCTACCTTGATGTTAGCCCTCATGATGTTTGATAATGTCTTCTGTGTGTACATTACCAAGAAAAGAAATGTGTTGGTGCACACTTGCATTTTAGCTGCCGAGTGTGTTACTGCAGTTATTGGGAAAAGAAAGATTTTCTGCAGTAGAATCTTATTCCTACAGGATGATCAGCTCAACCAAAAGGCAAAGATAACAAAGACACATACAAACACGCACACACGGGCGTGCACACCTGAGGAATGACAGGATTAATAATAATTTTGGTTTTAAAGATGAAACAATTACTGACAAGTATAGTACTACTTTTTATTACATCTGGAATAATTCATAGAATTCATTCATTCATTCATTAGAAAGCCCCAAATATAGGGCTCATTTAAGCTAACATTTTCAACATTTCATTTTAGCCGCCTGCAATCTTCTTTCAAACAACATTATATTTCTGTTATACATGATGTACCAGAAGTAAAGCAATAAAAAGATGAGCTGCTGGATGACCTCCACTGTTGTTGCTTTTCTAGTTGTTGCACTACAATGACGCATTGACATGGTAGTGATCAACACCGCGCTTGCGCCGTGAAAACAACCTGCTCAGTAGAAACAAGGCTTAACTGAGTGCAATCACTTGCCAGAATTAACTGGACTGGACTGTAGCACGCCTTACCATACCGGACTGCTTAGTGGAAACGACACTTAAGCAAAGATGCCCAGACTTCCCTCTCCCCGGCCACTTTCTCCAGCTCCTCTGGGGAAACCCTGAGGCGTTCCCAGGCCAGCCAAAAGACGTGGTTTCTAGCATGTCCTGGGCCACACTGTTGTTTCTGGATCTGAAGTTCCACTATCGAACAGACCTTCATCTCCAGTCCTCTGTCATAGACTTTTCCAGGGAGGCTGTGGAGTGTGATTCCCTCCAGTAGTTGGAACACACCCTCCAGTCCCCCTTCTTGAAAAAATGCCACCAAGGAGTTCATCAACTACCTCAGTGACTTCAGCTTGAGTGATGGAAAGACCCACTCCAAACTGCCCAACCTCTACTTCCCCAAGAGGAGGCATGTCGGCAGAATTGAGGAGATCCTCGAAGTATTCCTTCCATTACCCGACAATGCCCCCAGTCCAAGTCAACAGCGCCCCACCTGCACTGAAAACTGTTTTTTTTTCACTCTCTCTGAACTCCCCCTAGCGCTCACACACAATAAAACCATCTAATTTCAGGACCCCTTAGCTGTCCAAAAACTGCCTGAATAATAATATCCCTGTGCTTTACATTCCTAAAAATCCCATTAGGTCAAATGTAGTCCTCTGTGGTCCCCCACACAGATGTGGGGATTAAAATACCTCTCTGATGAACAGCCTTAGTTATTCCTCAATCCCTCCCAGTGAGGAAAGTTTGTGAGCATGAACATCCATGTAGGTGATGAATTTCAATGTCCTTCTGGACATTTTTGAATACCTGCTCACGCTTTTTTTTTTAACTCAATAACATCTCTAGGGGTTTCCAAAGCTTAAGCTATTAAATTCTCAAGGTCATATTTAATAAGTTTGTTTTTGTGTATTTGGATACTGTTTGGATTTTTTTTCTGGACCATAAGACTGGTGTATTTCATGTTAGAGCTGTTCTGCAACCTCTTATGGAAAACCAGCTGTACAGAAAAATGTAAGTTGCTCTTATTGGCTTTTAATTTTCAACAGATTCCATTTTACTCAGTCCTGCGGCCCAGAGACAAGAACCTTAAAGCCTGATGCATTGTCCTGTCAACACCAGGAGAAGGCTGATGATCAACAAACAGGCCACACCATCACAACAGCATTATGCTGCGAAATGTGCAATAGAATTTTGACCAAATGCATCAATGCATCTGTCATTGATGTCCCTTTTGTCCCTGGTTGTCTTCCACATTGTCCTTCCCAGTCTACAATTCCAGGTTCTCAAATGGTTGCATTTTTCTTGTTTGGCTTCTCATCCAGGAGTAATGAGCACAACTTTCCTAGTGGCACAGTGTTTCTGGTTACTGGGGCGGCCATGATGTAGCAGATACGGCAGTCGACCTATAATCGGAATACCGCAGGTTTGATTCCTGCCTTGCCTGCCCATGTGTCAAAGTGTCCTTGACCAAGACACTGATACCCAAATTGCCTCTGGTGGTTATAGGTTGGCGCCAGTGTTCGCCAGCGGAGCCGCCATCAGTGTGTGAATGTGTGTGCATGGGTGAATGTGACTGTACAGTGCTTTGGGTCTTCTAAGAAGGTAGCAAATTGGTAAATTACATATACTCACTACCTTCCATAAAGGCCCAAGCGCTTTACAGTCACAGTATATACAAATATTTAACATTTACTAACAGTGCCTTCAGACATTTAGATTCAGCCTCAAAATTTCCTGTGAGATCTGCTGTCAAAGTGTATGAAGGCCTCCTGTGGGCTTTATTTACTACCTGTGCCGTCCCTGCCATGGCTTGGAAGGTCCCTGTACCCCTGTCTAACTTCTCTGGTTCTTCCTACTGGTGCTGTCCTCTGGTGTCTTTCTGTTGTTTTCTACTTTGTCTATACAAGTGTACTAGATGACTGGTGGAGATACACCTGAATCCCATCTGAACAGAGAACTCCTGAAGATCAAGGTTATCCTGTCTTCTGGTTTTCATGGCCAAGTGGAGCAGTTCAACTAAGACCTAGGGACTTTTCTGTGGGCTATCTGGGCCACCACCTTGTCCACTTACATCCCTTAGATCAAATATGCTCACAACTCCTTGATTAACTCTTGTGGCTTCTCTCCTTTCCAAGTGGCCAATCAGTACTAGCCTCCTCTCATCTCTCAGGAACTGTCAGCCTCAATTTCTCGTGCAGCAGTTTTCATGCGGCGGTGCCAAAATTCCATGGAGACAGTTTTGACTTCCAACCAGAAAAGCTCTTGTTGGTTGAAAATCAACATCAGATCTTGGCCCCTGAATACTGCTGACTTTTCTCTCAAGGATTGTGTCAAAAAACTGCAATCCTGCTTTCTGGAAACATTATGATTCCTGAGATCATTAACCCAGTTGCAGTTCGTCTGGACCTTTTCACATTTCTGTAAGCTTAGTAACTATTTCACGTCAGTAAACTGAAACCTGTTCAGGAGACTTTTCTTATCCCCCCTTCCCTTAAGCCACTTTCCGCCAGCTTTTAGGATCACTTGTGGGTTTCAGTATGCCTGGGAGGGCGACTGTTTGTAGCATATCTAATGTCCTCCATGTTGCCAGTGGATTTTGGTTTGTCACATAGTGGACCAGTTACTGATCTCCCGATTCATTCGGGATCATCCAGAGCAGATCAGAACCGGGGGGTTATGTCACAGGTTTTGTTGTTTGTGGTGTGTTGCTGTCAACTGCTGTGCTCTCGGTTGGGTGCAGCTATTTTTAAGTAGCTGTTTGTGCTTTTGGTATTCAAGAAACCCTCTCAGTGTCCCTGGTGTCGAAACGTTTTGCTTGTTCCTGTGTGTTGCACTTTAATCTGTCTGGAAAAAAGAAGGGCTTTGTGGAATCTGACCATCTTGCATCTGGGTCATTAGTGTTACCCTCACACGATGTTTCAGTCAGAGATTGACCTGAAAACGAATATACAGACCTTTAAGACCTAGAGATCCTGGTTTGTTATGATAAACGAAGACACTCGTGAAGGAGGTGTCTACTTGACAAAGTAAAATGAACCCTAAAATCACATAATGAGAATGTTTGAGCCTACTCTAAATACACTCTTCTTTCATGCCTTTCTTTGTTGCCCAGTTTTGAAAATGTATGTTACCAACTCAGACCATAAGAGTGCAAATGACCTGAAATCAATAATACTGACATTTTTGCCCTAAATACTTTGGAAAGTCATTGTTGTGGGCAAAGCTCTGAACTTGTTAATTAATCCCACTTGTTTAGACAGAATCTGCACTAGAACTGCATCTGTGCAACATTAATATTGTATTGGTTGCTCTCAAAGTGACACTAATGCACACGAGGAGAAATCAAATCTCATTTAAGACTTAGCCGTTGAATGTATGATATGTTGTGTATCTGTATGGTAAACAACTGCCTCCATCTCTGTACACTCACCAGTGAGAGTGCTCTTCCAATGTTTTTATAGGCTCCTGAACATTTCGTACATCCCAGAACTTGACCTTGCAGTCATCTCCGCAGCTCGCCAGGTAGTACTGGCGGTTTGGATTAAAGTCCAGGTCACGCACTAGCTGGCCATGAGCATTTTCTACACAGTAGATCTGACTGAAAAAGAGAAGATAAAGAAAATATAGTGAAGTGATACAAAATTAAGGAATAGAAAGATTTGTTGAGGAAGAAAAAGATGAACCTGAAATACCGATTTGTGAAAATAAAGGGGGAATGACAAACAGCAAATGACAGAAAATGATTCACAGTCAAACAAGTGGAAAAATTCCTAAACTAAATCACAGCTCTTTCTGTGTCACTGTCTGTCAGTAAAAGCCAGGATCAATAGGACGGCAGAAGCTAAAAAAAATATATAAAGAGAAACCTTGTAATGAACAGCCTTGAATTTCTGATACAGCAAAGCTTACAGTTGAATGAAAAAGGAAGAAATCATCTGCAAAACATTACTCTCCAACTTTACTGTCACCCCCTCATCCAAAATTAGTACACTAAAACGACTTTCCTTCCTTGTTTACAGTACTATAAATTATTTCAACAGAAATTCCTGCTCATGTATAATCTGTTGTTCAACCATAAATTAAATTAAATGATACGCTTGAGATTTGAATAAATTCAGTATTTAGGCAAAAATATCCTGCCCTATTTCTGAATATAGGAGAACTCTAACCGGGAAATGGTTTAGTGTAAATAGACAAGAAGGTCCAAGAGGCAGTACAGCAGCATGCTTTGTTATCTCAACTTTTGCCAGGTGAAATTTTAAATATCTCTGTTGTGCAGCTGAAAATAACTAATTTATGGATAAATCAAAATGCTCAACGGTTTTCCCTAAGAAAAAAGACAGTGTTGGTTTTTATTCGCAAAGCCAGTAGTGGATGGTGTTAGCTTTTTTTGATAGAAGGCCAAATCTGAATTCCTCCCATATCCCTCTAATTGTCTGGGCATTTTGAGCTTTAGCGGTGTCTGAACTTTTTCTTTTTTTTAAGGAGGAGCTGTAGGGACTAAAGGCTGTGTATCCCTCCACTGATGGGATGTTCCGTGTCACGCTGTGCAGAAGAAAAGAACGCATTTGCTCTGAAGCACAGAAGTTTACATTTAAATATAAGTAATGGCTTTTTGTTTCAGCATGACTTTTTAAAGTTATAAAACCAACGTTATGTATTTTCAGAGCGCTGGCAGCTACGCACTAACATAGATGACCAGTGAATATTGATGACGTCAACGAGTGGTAGCAAGGACCGAATTTGAAGACAGTATTTTTCCATATCTCTCCACTTGGAGGGCTAAATGTAGGGGTAGGGTGAAGTCAGAAGGGTAGGGGATGAATTCGGCCTAAGACTATTGACGAGTTATCCTTGTTTTTCTTTTACTAGCTAGGTAACTGTATCTCCAAATGAAACTGGATTTGCTACATAGGTGCTCTCTAAACAAGTGTTTCAACTACCAGGAGTCCCATAAAACAAAGAGTGAGTCTGCATCTGATGTGTCTGGGTTGTAATGCAGACATGTAGCATGGTGTAAGCATAGTTCAGCTTACGCCAGATGTCCTAACACAACCCTGTATTTTTTCCGGGCTGGGAACCAGTATAGGGAGACCCAAACTCCGGCCCCTCTGTGGCTGCAGTGTGAAGGGTCTTGTCTAGGAACCCACACAATGCTAAAATATAAGCAAATACCTCATTTTTATTGAATTATTAATATTACTACAGAGAGCTGTAGGGCAGAGGTAGAGCGGTTGACCTCGATCAAAAGATTGCAGATTAAGTTCCAGCTTTGCCTGCCCATGTGTCAAAGTGTCCTTGGGAAAGACACTGAACCCCACATTGATCCTGGTGGTTACAGGCTGGCGCCAGTATTTGGCAGCAGAGCCGCCATCATTGTGTGATCATGGGAGAATGGGACTGGTACTGTAAAGTACTTTAAGATACAAAGGTAGATAGAAAAGTAGGATCAAGCCTTAACTTATAAATTGTTGTTCAGCCTCTATTGTAGTACATAGTACAACAACTAAGTGATAATAAAAATACTAAAAGGATTTTGAATAAACCATCATTTACTCTCACCCCAATTTAATCTGTAAAGGCAAATTTCCTTATTTTAAACCCCATTTCTCTCCAGGCCAGCCTTCCACAGCTCAGCCTCACAAAGTTTTGTTCAGCGGAGTGGAAAGCCCCTCTGTTGTGGCCCAGTTGGATGCCAACAGCAGCTATCCAAAAAGCTAGTCACCCTGCTGATTGTGTTTGGCAATTAACATACTAATTAAAAATGTCATTAAAATAAGCAAAGTATATAAGGATGACCTCAGGCAGACCACTGAGCTTCAATTAGGTCAAGACTGCTAGAGACTGTGTGTGACGTGTGTGTGCTAAGAAATGCTACTAAAACATGCTTTGCTTTGGATATTTTTTGACAGAAAAAGTCAGTTAGGAATAACAATTAAGACATTTCGCAAAAAGTGCACAATATTCATGGAGCATGAAGGTAACATAAATGAATTAATTTTCTGCCAACATAGTATTCGTTTTTCACTAGCTATTCAGCATTTTTACACACCTGTATGTTGACCACAGTAAAAAAAAAGAATCTTGTTAGGAAAACATTTACTAATTTGTTGCTCTGAGCTGCAGACTGGAAGCTCACAGAAAGCCAACAGAAATAGTTAACACCCCCATTTAAGGAACACAGATAAAGATGTTTTTTTTTTTTGATTTAGTGATCAAATGTAAAAGTCTGGCTTGAGAACATAATGAATTGTGTTCTCTGTCTGTCATTTCACACAAGTCAACTTTGTAAACAGCCCACAATAAATCACAGTCCCCCACCAAAAAAATGGAAACAAAACATTTACCTACAGTAGATAGTTGATTAAACATAAAATCTAGGTGGTATGTAAGAACTCCAGAACTCTGGTACCATGTTTTAATTTATCTTAAATATTGTAACGCAAAATGGATTGTAGACTAGAGTGGATTCTTAAGGCCCCAGCTTCTCATGTAATCATTTTAAAATGTTTTATCTTTTGGGCTCACAATCCCACAAATAGAAATATCTGAGACAGCAATCTCAGATGATTTCCCAATAACTTTTGAAATACAAGCCCCCTTCTCAATGAGCAAACCACTGGTTCCATTCCGCTGGCATCTCATGATCAAGTCCTTGACAACAGGAGAGTTCTCCAATGCATTTCAGGACTCCCAATGTTTTGCTCTGAACAGCATGGTTTCCCCCTCCATCCTGATAACATGTCATGTCACTTTTTTTTTTTCACCTGCTCGGATATTCTGAACACGTTTGCTCCACTTCAAAAGTGGTCGTCCAACCCAAGAGCTGATCCCTGGCTAAACAGCAACACGCGCACCATTCAGCAACGTTGCAGTCAGCCTGAAAGGATTTCAAAGAAAGACAAACTACACGTCTCCCTTGATATGTTCTTTAATGCAATTAATACCCTTGTAAACCTGCAGCCCTTAGCCATCGCAGACACCTCCATGGCCTCCTGTGAGATTTTTTTTCTTTATCGATAAAGTGGATTCTAGAATCTGGAGACTGGTTAGACCACTCCAAGACCTTGAAATTCTTCTTACGAAGCCACTCTTTTGCTACCCGGGCAGTATGTTTAGGATCGTTGTCATCCTTAATGTTCCATCTTCAATGCCCTTGCTGATGGAAAGAGGTTTTCACTCAAAATCTGACGATACATGGCCCCATTCATTCTTTTACACAAATCAGTCATCCTGGTGCCTTTACTGAAAAACAGCCCCAAAGCATGACATTTCCGCCCCCATGCTTTACAGTAGGTATGGTGTTTTTTGGATGCAACTGCATTCTCCAAATACGGCAAGTAGAGTCCTTACCAAAAAGTTCTATTTTGGTTTCATCTGACCAAAGGCCATCCTCCTAATCCTCTTCTGGATCATCCAAATGCTCTCTAGTAAACTTTAGACGGGCCTGCACATTTACTCGCTTTAGCAGGGGGACAGGTCTGGCACTGCAGGATTGGAGTCCCTGGCGGCGTAACCAGGTGCCATTAATAGAGGTAACGAGTGGAGGACAGAGGATCCTCTCACAGAAGAAGTTACAGGTCTGTGAGAGCCAGAAATCTAGCTTTTTTTAGGTGACCAAATACTAATTTTCCAACATAATTTGCATTTTTTTTAATCAGACATTGTGATTTCCTGGATTTAATTTCTCATTTTGTCTCTCATAATTTCAGTATACCTATGATGGGAGAACTTGCACAATTGGCGGCTGACTAAATACTTTTATGCCCTACTGTACAGCTTCAGACACAGAAGCTGCAATTTTTTTTACTGGACGAAAGAAATATGAAGAGTGGAGTAGGTGAGAAGGGGGCATGGGTCCAAGAATGGAAAAAGGGTAGTAAAGTGGTTGGAGGATGAATAAAAAAAACACAGGAGGGGGCAAGATTACAAAAAAAGGCAACAAGTTGCCCAAAGCTTATCATTATTACTTTTACTTGTGAGTAGGGAGAAGAAAGTCAGCGTATCTTTGTTTAGACTGCTGCCCCTGCTGACCACATGAGTGGAGGAAAATAGGTGGATGGACGAATGGGCTTTCACATGTAGATATTTACCAAAAGCGCTGGTCCTGACCACAGGCATACTCATTCACCCACTTAAACACAACATACACAGACACATAACATAGTAAAATGAAAAAATCTAAATATTATTGTGTTTTATCTCAAAATTACAGCTTTGTTTGATGTAAAACAGTGGCCTTTATTTACATTGCTCCTGCCCTCTCCTGAGTAAGACTTAGAGGTAAAATACCTGACCTCAGGCTTTAGGGTAGCTGGTGTTCATCCAGGCCCACTGTGGAATAGAACGCATCCACTGCTTGAAAAGGAAATGGAGCAGGAAATTGGGTTAGTTTCGCCCTTTCCCCCACTTGTCTCTGAGCAATCCCTTCCAAGCACGTACACACACTGACGTGCATTTAAAGTCCCTCAGCCCTGGCTAATAGTGGGGAGACCTGGGACTCGATGCATGCGGGCAACTGAGTGTTTATGTGTGTTTGAGTACTGAGGATTAGGACTGTGGTTGGCCTAAGCCACCAAACACACTTAATCTAAAGTCATTCTACAAGCTAGAGTGTGTGATGAAGGGGTGATGAGGGGCCAGGGGACCTATTACACAGACTGTTGGGTGCACACAGATAAAAACATAAAACTGGGAAAAGACACAGCCCCAAACACTAGGTCTGTGTGAAAGTACAGAAGATAAAAGTGTGTAAGAAGTGAGCAACCCAAGGGTAGAAGCAGGAGGCACACATTTGGCCTTCACCCTCCCAAACACCTTCCTAACTTTGAGTGAGTGATAAATCTTTTGGCTGAGGGGACTGGACTGACTTCTACACGGACACTTAGACTTCTTCAGCACGCACATCCCTCGGTTTCTATGACAACTGAACAAGAAGTGGAGAGAGAAACATTGAAAGAGGAGAGTGTTCATTTTATTTCTGATGAAAATTAAAGCCTCTCTTAGAGATAGAGCAGGCTAAGAGAAAGAAAGATGGTAGAGGGAAAGTCCAGCCATGCATGAAAGCAAGGGATCATTTCATCAGGGTGTATACATAAACAGCATAGAGGGTTATTAATTTGAAACTTTCAAAAGGAGACAAGATCCTGCATGTTCCTGTAAGAGTCGGATGAACAACTCAATTTAACTTTAATTATCCAGCACTTTGAAAAAGCAAACGGCTAAAAAGTGCTGTACACAAAAGCATAAAAGACGACAACAATAAAAACAAGGTGAAAACACAAGATAAAAAGACAATAACATAATAAAAACAATAAAACATCAGTAAAACAGTAGGAGTCTGAAATTGCGTTAAAAGCCAAATCTTTTTTTGTGGTTTATGCAACCTATAACCAACAGCTTACAACTATAAGAGAGTAGTTACTGGAAAAGCAGAAAACAATGAAAAGTCAAACGAAGGTTTGACTTTAGCGTTGTAATAGTGTTGAGAGCTCACCTCATGGTGCGAAGGTCCCAGCCTCGTATAGTTGTGTCATTTGCTGTGGCGAGCTGACTGCAGTTGTGGTGGGGGCTCCACTTGCCAGAGGTGAACTTCAGCTGGCCTTTGCCCTCCAGAGTGGCTGTGCTAGAAACCTGCCAAGGACAAATATTTATAGTACTTTCCCTCTAATTCATTGGACAGAGACCAGCGAAGCAGAGCTTTCATTCAGAATTGTAACTCATCATCAGAAAAACATTTTATAATGGACTACAACATGTGTGTAATAGGAATGTTGTGGGTATATTTAAGCCTCAGTCACAACTGCCCTTACAGGTGGATATGTCTGCTGGGGAAATGGACAAACTTGGACTTGCTTCAACACCTGAAATAGACACTCTGTCAAGTGTGAGAAACGTTTCTCTTTATGAGACGCTAAAGCTAGTGGTAGCTCACAAAACATCTGCTGCATTGATCTACAAACATTTTTACAGCTTGTTTTTAGTTTAACTTTGTGTTCGAGCCATTTTCCAAATGAGATGGTAAAAAAAAAAGCTTTTGTTAAATATATTCTGTTATTTGTAATTTTTCTTAAGGTCTCACTCCAACCGTATTTTTTTCTTTTGTAAAATCATTCCAAGTAGTTTTTTAATTATGACTGTGCAGTTTGTAGCCAAAATCAAAAGCCTTTGTCATTTTTTTAAGACATATTTTATGCCCAGTGGTAGTAGCTCATTAGAAATGGGTTGAATTTTTTTAAATTAACTGTCTTGGTTGTAAATATAATCCAAAACTTTTTTTTCATAAGCAACATCTTCAGGTTTGTGATTTTTGACTGGTCTAAGGGATGGTCAGCTACTGGTCTATATATGATTATAACAAATAATAAGCACATCTATGTTTTTTTTCTCTTATCTCTGTTTATTTTCCCACTTATTTAGTTACCTAGGATTTTTTTCTTGCGGTTTTAAGCTCCATAAACTGTCTCAAAATGAGTCTCTATGGCAATTTAACCATGAAAAACCATTTGAACTCTTCTTCAGTCACTATATGTCAGTAGATATATTGTAAGATGTGTCTGCTGACCCCATCTGATGAAAAGATCTATTAGTGCCTCATGGCGATCATTCATAAACTAGATCTGTGCTTTTTGGTTCAATCGTACCATGAATAACACAGAGGGACAAACATTGTGAAAGAGGAGTCAAAGTTTTAAAGACTTAATCAATTTCACGAGGTCTCTAAAAAAATTTTAAATACAGTTAACCAAAAAACACTTTAGTCGAGAAAAAAAGACAAATAAAAGAGCTCACTTGCATAACTTAAAAGAAAAAATACTGAAGGGGAAAATATTCACAGTCAAAACGCTGCAGGATTAAAATACACCATTTTATCAGGAGACTTTTGAAAAAGTTTCCAATAAGTGTTTAAAAATATTATTTTCTTTTAATCACTATTTACTTAATTTTAAAAGCAGTATTCTGCTCCATTTTTAAATGCTTCCCGTCTACACATGTTTGCTCTCATGCTCCTCCTTCTCCTGTTTCTCTTTTCTCTCATCTTGGTCTGCAGGATCATGGATCATCGATCGATTCGTCACCACACAGCTCCTTGGTACATTCTCATTATTTCAGCTTGGGCGGACGGAGGGCGGGAGGCGGAGAGAGGCTGTTTGTCAAAGCAGAAAGGAGGGATGGAGGAATACTGAGAGAAAAAAAGGAGGATTAAAAGGGAAAATGGAGTGAGAAACTGATGAGAAAAAAGGAGAACAAAACTAGAGAAACTATTTCTCTTGTTGCTATGGTGTCAAATTTCATAATCAATCTATTAATGTTTGTAGCAGAGGTGTTCAACTCCAGGCATCGAGGGCTTCAGCTGGTTTTCCAGAAATCTTGTCTCATCTGCTGCTGATCACCTGGATCAGGTGTGTTTTTTGGAAAACATGTAGGATACCGGCCCTCGAGGCCTGGAGTTTGACACCCCTGTTTTATACTATTGATTTTGTGATTAAGCCCAAAGTAGAAATTTTTAAAACTTGTAAACAGGTCTTTGCTTGATAGATTTTGCCGAGGTCTAAGAAGAGTCCCTCAGGTGCCTTTTGGCAAACTCCAAGTGGCTGGCCATGTGCTTTTTACAAGGCAGTGGCTTAAGTTTGGCCACTCTACTATACAGGATGATTGGTGGATTGCTGCAAAGATGGTTGTCCTTCTGGAAGGTTCACCTCAATCCACAGAGGAACACTGGAGCTCTGATAGAGTGACCATTGGGTTATTGGTCACTCCATGACTAAGGCATTTCTCCTCAGATCGCTCTAGGAAGAGTCCTGGTGGTTCCAAACATTTTCATAACAGATGATGGTCATTGTGCTCACTGGAACCTTCAAAGCAGCAGAACATTTCCTGTAGCCTTCCCAAGCCTAATGCCTCGGGGATGACTACAGACTTTTTCTTCATGCTTGGCCTGTGCTTTGACATGAACTGTCAACCCTGGTAGCTATTATAGAAAGGTGTGTGGCATTTCCAAATCATGTTTAATCAACTACATTTACCACACATGGACTCCAATAAAGCTGCTGAAACATATCAAGGGATCCGTGGAAACAGAATGTACTTGAGCTCAATTTAGAGTTTCACATTAAAAGAATACTTTGGTACATGCAATGTCTCAGTTTTTTTTTAAATATAAATTTGAAACAATTTCCCAAAAACTTGTTTTACACTGTCACTATGGGGTGTTGTGTGTAAAATGGTAAGGACAAAAATGAATTGCATCAATTTTGGAATAAAGTTTCGACATGAAAAAATGTGGAGGAAGTGAAGGGTTTTGAATATTTTCTAGATGCGGTGTTATGGTAAGCTGCCTTGTTTCTTTTGTTTCTTTGTCCCTCTGTGGACAGGTAGCATCTTCACTGTGTGCCTTGCTTGATGACAGTATAACCCCAGAGTGTTGTTGAAAAGGATCAATTAGATACAGAAAACTACTAAGAATAAAAATACTTTTATCGTCATTTAAATCTTTAGATTTAAGTTAAAATCAAAATTTTTGTATTTAAAAATGTAATTTCATTTTTAAAAAAGTGAATTACTTAATGCACTGTAGAGTGATGTAAATTTAAAAAAAAAATGCCTTTTACACATGGGTTTAATGAAATTTAAATTTATACAATTTTAAAGTGAATTAGATATAAGCGACTTAAATCTTTAGACAAGGTTGCAAAAAAAGTAACGCAGTTTCTGATGCTGTGTTAACACCTTGATCAATAGGAACACTGAACTAAGTGCTTGACTCCGTGCATCCCAGTTTCCCAGCCTTATTAGGATACTAACCAAATTAGGAGCCCTAACAAGGCAGTGCACCCAACACAAGGGGACGCATTCATTAGGGAAGAAAGCAGCACTAATGCAGAGTTATCTGTCAAACCTGAGAGAATTCATCCTTCCTCTGAAATCTGGTGTGTTTGTGTTTTGAATTTCTGTGAGAGCAGATGGACACAGCAATGGGGTATACTGAGAGCATTCTCAGGTGTTCCCACCTTTTTCCACCAGTAATTATGTACACTTCCTACCAAAGATGCACACAAACCTTCGCGCATGCACACATCACCCTAATAAGTGATAATATATGGAAGGAGGGTGGTTTGGTAGTTTGTTTGCTCTTTGCTTACATAAGAAAACAGCACAAAGAGACAGATGAAAAGCCAAACCTGACCAAAATAAAACAGAACTCAAAAATGGACAAAACAAAATTATTGACACCCATACTTAATATCTGGTAGCACCTGTTTGGAAAAAAAATCTGAAATAATCTGTTTCCTGTCCTACAATTAAGAATTTTTACACCTCTGTACCAAAAAGTTTGACCACTCTTCACTTGAAATTGTTCCAGTCCTTCAGATATGAAGGATGCTTTCTCCCAACTGCTGTTTTAAGATCTCTTCTCAGGTTTTCTATAGGATTTAGAATGGTACTCCTTGCTGGCAGGTAGAGCAAAAATGGTCATGCACATTTTGTTCAATGGGCATGCTGCAAGCGACAGGTCGTAGCGAACACTTGAACAGCCAGCAATGGTAAAGTAAGGGTGAAGTAAGTGAGACACGGATGTGTTTAAAGAACGTAATATACAATATATTTTTAAAGAGTCTAATGTATGCTGTAAGATTTTTTTAAATGTGAAGAGGGTGGTTTAAAGTAGAGCGTTACTAAAGCTATAGATAAAATAAAAAATATAGTTTGACATAAAAAACGTTTTTCTTGACTTGAATAAAACAAAAAAGATGTTGAATGATTTTGAAAAATAACAGATGAGCATATTCACTATATTACCAAAAGTATTTGCTCACCAATCCAAATGATCAGAATCAGGTGTCCTGATCACTTGGCACTGTTTTCACAAGCATTTGTGAAACAATGTTTCGCTCTCAGGAGCTCAGTCTGTCTCCAAAAAAAGACGGTTTTAGCAGGTGCTTGTTACTTTAGACGCCGGTCTCTAATAGTGGCTGGGCTCCTTTAAGACTCCCTCCAACCCCCCTGTGACGTCAGGTATTTGTGGTATCTGTGCTGTGAGCTAGTGCAGCGATGGCCAGAAAACGGTCATTCGATTTAGCATTTAAACTCCAAGAACTGGATGCACCATCTATCCAGTTGGGATGGATCCTAGACATAATCCGAGAACGGCGGAAGCATATAGATGAAATTGAGAAGAAGCTGCAGAAAAAGGAGCAACAAGCAAATTATTTCCTAGTGGAGGTGCAAAGAAAGCGAGCAAAGACCTAGAAGAACTAGTTTGAACATGGATTATTGGGCAAAGACGGAAAGGTGCGCATGTCTCCAGGAAAATAATTGACATGAAAGTGAAGAGGATTTTTGATACGGAGATCGATGATGCTTCAAAGAGAAAAGAGACTTTCACAGCCAGTGCTGATCAGAACAGAAAACAATGCTCTCATCATTTCAATCAATCCTGAAATGTTCATCTGGTGGTGGTGTCTGCATTTCCTGACCAAATTTCACAGCACAAAGAACCCATTAACCATCACCTTTCTGTCTGAGATGGAACAAACACCGGTCTCCAATAGACGCCGGTCTCTAATGAACGCCAGGCTGCTGCCACATTTTTGGAATAAACACAAGGGCTACTATTAGAAGTTATAGTATAAAAATTATCCCTTTTCAAATTCTTTATTTTATCAAGTGTGTCACCTGATACACATGTTCATGTGCAATTGTGAACAGTCCTGGATGACTTCTCCAATACCTAATAAATAAAACTTTTACTGTGAGAGGCAAACTTGAACAGAATAACATTAAATGAACTACTACTTTTATTTGTTCAGTTGCTACGTGAAGGTGTGTGCATGTGTGTATTAATGTAACAGAACAGTGGATACAACTTTTCTCAGAGGATGTGAGCTTTTGATAAGACCAAGATGATCTTTGTTGATCAAGATGGTCTTTATCAAATAATGAGTTGGCTTCAGTGTGATATGGTGTGAGTGCTGGCATGCACCCTGTGGTTCACAGCTTGTGTGTCTCTTACTGTGGCTTTTGTGGAGCTTTCCTGTAGGTCCCAGAGCAATGCATGGTTATCAGCCAATGAAATCACACGCTTGCCATCTCCCATGGGCTCCCACAGCACGCTGTAGATTTACAAAGACACACACCAAATGCACAAACACACAAAAAAACTGAGATTACTTCAAGTACTTATGTATTATTATGCATAACCAACATACTGTGATGCAAAATCCCAAAGGATTGTTACATATCATTCTTACATTAAAACTATTTCCAGGAGAAGTTTTTAAATGGAAGAGATTAACTCTTTTAAATATATATATCATGCAAATTTTACTTTTTTAAGTTTTGAAGTGTATTGTAATCTTACTTCCTTACAAAAAACACACCCAAAGCCGCATTTTGCTGAATTCATGCATCTCTGCACATTCTTCTAAAACTCTGCTCTCTGAGCACCACCCCCTCCCAAACCCTGAGAATGACTGGGTCCTCACATTCTTTTGTAAGGACATGGGGAACAGCCCCTTCCAGACAGAGTCTGCACCAAAAGCACCACCCCCAGACTAACACAAACACTCACTTTCTCCGCAGAACTAGCGATGATCTGCAAAATGCTTTCATTTTAGCATCGACTCTGAGAAGAAGTGGTTCATCTTTCACCTGATTTGCTGAGACAACAACTAGCTGCCAAGACCGGCTCTAGGTTGATGTCATGAATTGGGAAATTACTCATACTTCATAAATAATTTGTTCTTTAGTGTGTCAAAGGTAAGAAATTATCATATGTGTGGATATAGTTTACTCTCAGAGGCTTAAGAGAAGCATGATATAGGCCCTTTAAAAATTACAGATCTTTTTAAACGTAAGCGATGATCAAGAGACACATTGAAATAGTAGAACACAAACGTTAGTCGAACAGTAGCTAATTTAATCTTCAGACCTTCCCCATGTGACCTTAGAGAGGACTTTGACATTCATTTTGTTGACCCAATAATGTTAATGTTTGATTCCAAAAGAAATATTATATGCACTACACAGTCACGCAAGTTAAAAAATGCCTCATTCACATGGATATAATGAATTCTTGAGTTTTCCTTCTTCCCGTACTTCCCAAAAGTGGACGCTATTCCCTGAGCTCCATTATCTATCTCTTTGTCTCATCTCCTTATGACCACTCTCTGTTTTTCTCACTTTCAAGAAACATGGATCTGATCTGTTGGGCTGCAAATGCGATCAACCAAATCTTCTCCTCCATGAGAAGTGGGAAAGCGGATCCAAATGTCTAGTAGGTTTGCGGCTGGATATGTAAATGACCCATGTGGCAAATGGAGCATTTTCTGCCTGTTGCAACTCTCTCTGGAAGACGTTAAAGATGCTTACATCATTAATGATGAGAATAATGATCTCCTGCTTTCTGCTGAATAGAGCTGGCGGAATCTGGTCTGAAGTATTGGAACCTGGCAAAGTGGCTTACAGCGAAAGTTGGGCTGAGAGGGCTTTGCGATGGGACACTTGGAGGCATACAGACTCAAACTGAGAAACTGAACGATGTGTGTGTACTTCTGTCTGAATTGGAGAACAAGATCGATGCTCTCTTTGCATGAACTTACAGTTGGAAATTGCACCAAAAAGTGCTTTTAAATGTGCTGTAGGTCTGACAACGAGTGAACATTTTGGTTCAGCTTTGATTTCTTGTTATTTTTACCATAAAAATGATTACATTTTACAACATTCATATTGAGAAGATGGGTTGCATGGTGGTGTAGTGGTTAGGGCTCTGGTCACACAGCAAAAAGGCCCCGGTTCAAATCTCAGCTGGGACTTTTATGTGTGGAGTTTGCACGTTTTCCCCCGTGCATGCATGGGTTTTCTGCGGGCATGCCAGCTTCATTCCACAGTCCAATAACATGCTTTGTAGGTAAAGTGGTGTCTCTAAATCGTCTAGATGTTCATGTTTGTATGTCTGTGAGGCCCTGCAAAACACTGTTGACCAGTTAAAGACCTTCTTCAACAAAAATGATGCTTTTTGGTGTTTTTTTAACATCTTCTTTTGGCATTTTTCTCGTGACACAGGACATACAAAAAGAAAATTAAGATGAAAATTTTGTTTCCAAGTATTTCTTTATTCAACTGGTGGCGAATCAGCAGAAGAGCAGATGAAAAAATGGCACTTGAAAAAGCTTGGCACACAAGCTCCCTGCTCTGCTCCATTCTGATACATCCACTTGCAGACAAATAGATCCATATACGTCTTTGTTTTCCTTGTCTGAGCCGGATCAAGACTGTATGGTTGGATAGCTCCAATATTGCTCGCCATTTTCCTTGCACAGCTAATGTTAGGCTGTGGTTGTGAGGGACTGTAAGCTAATCAAAGAGGTAGATGGCGAATGAAAGCAGGCTCAATCTGCAGCAACAGTCCCACCCTAAACTAAGAGGTAAATTTCTGATGAACTCATGCTGCTCTGCAGAAATTATGTCCTAGAATACTTCAGCGTTTTTTTATTATTTTGCCTAAAAGCAGCATAATTATAATTAAAAGACCACTGGAAACACTTTTGCAATAGATTAAAAGATGATTCGAGTAGAATGTTAAGGGTATACTCTGCCTTCACCCAACAGTATATTCGATAGGTACTAAAGATGGATGGTTAGATTAAGAAGACTTAGTGGTGGAATGAAGTAGTGCAGAAGTAAAAGCAAAAGTAAAAGCTAAAAAAGTGTGACGCTAGAAAGACAGAAGACAGCAGATAGAAGCACAGATGAATGCTGCACCAGGTGAAAATGGTAGTGGTTAAGGGCAAACAAAAAACATAACAGAACATGCAGGACTGGCAGGACATAAAGAATGAAAAAGTTAATTTGTACTGGTTGGCAGTGCAGGCAGAGATGGAAGGGTATGCAAAACGTTAGGGTGATCAGGAACGGGGACAAAAATGTGTTGGCAGGTGTGATGAAAAGATGGAAGGAGAACTTTCCGGTCACTAAGAATGAAATAAGGAAGGCATCATAGAGGAAGAAGAATGGGGAGGCAGTTGGTCCTGACAATATACCTGTAGAGGTATGGAATAGTTTGGAAGAAGTGGCTGTAGAGTTTCTGACTGCACTGTTGAACAAGACTTTGAAGAGTAAGAGGATGACTGAGAAATGCAGGAGAAGGGATCTGGTTCTCTTTTGAAGAAAAACTACAGAGGAATAAAGCTGGTGACTAACACAATGAAGATATGGGAAAGAGTAGTGAAAGCCAGGCTGAGGCCAGAAGTGAGCGTGTGAGGAACAGTATGGTTTCATGCAGTAAAAAACTGCCATATATGCAGTTTTTGCTTTGAGGATGCTTCTGGAGAAGAAGAGAGGAGGCTACAAGAAGCCACATTGTGTTTTCAATGATTTCCAACTTTAAGAAAAAAGCTGTTGAAGAAAGTGTCAGGTCTGATGAGTGGCAGGAGTGCCATCAAAAATAATCTAAAGATGTACAAGATGGTAGTAAGACCAGCCCTGCTGATGGTTAGACAATTGCACTGGAAAAAAGAGAAAACAGAACTGAAGGAAGCAAAGCTGACAATGCTTTGAAAATGTGTATGAAGTTTCTTTTGGAAGTAATGAGAAGGAAAAAAGATCAGGAATTACAGTTTTTCCCAATTGCTAAAACACTAAGTGCCATTCTCTAAACCAGCCAATGAATTGCTTTAACGCTTTTTCTCAAAAACATCATCCTTTGGTATAAACCTAAAACTCAGTTAAACAATTTTCAAAAATCTGAGTCTACTCTTTGCAGACACAAATCACATTCTCACTTTTAAAACACAGCTGGCATTCACAACACTTCAAGTGTTACAAGAATATACAGTGTTCAGCATAAATTAGTACGCCCCACTACATTTTTCAGGAAACCTCTAGAGTCCTTTCAGAACCAACATTTTCTGAGATTTTAATCATTTTAAGTTCCCCTCTTCCTGCATGTTTTTGTCCAGATAACAAAGCAAAAATTAGTTTAAAAGAGACAAATAAGTTGAATTCTCTCGATGATTCATATTTCTAACAAACATTTAACAAGATATTTTTACTATGCTATTTAAAACAATTTGGGCACTTAAGAACTGAGCAAACGTTATGGACAATGATATAAAATATTTTTAATGTGTCTTTTAAATTAGGACAATCCCATGGATTGATTTTATGATTTTCCCTTCCTAATCTGGTTTGGTTTGCTTTCTGCAAACCACAGTCTGAAATGGCCCAAACCACCCAGATACATCCTGCTTTTCCAACACCTGTTAACTTGCTGTAGAAAACAAGATCTGACCAGAAAATACAGAGAAGCACAGTTGAATGTCACATTTTTTATTGCCTTTCTATCTTATAAGACACTGTAAGTTATGCACATCTGACCTTAAGCACTGCGATGAGCTGGATCCTGGTATGATATGTAAATACTGTTAGAGAGAAGTGCAAAAGTTTTAGAGACCTATAAATCTACATCATGGGCAAGGATAAGCCTCTCTCTGTCCTTATCTTTTGCTCCAGACACCTTTTCATTTGCTTTGCATCCATACAAGGTTTATTCCTGCTAATTTTATACAACAGCTACACAAACTCAAGGGGAGCATGTGTGTGTTATTTCAAAAATGATTTACACCTAAAACTACATGATTACCAATAAACACATTTTTAAATGTGTCAAAAGATTTTTTGTCCTTCATTGTTTTGTTGCATTTTGGCACCAATGGCTCCAAAACTAGAATTTGAGTTATCCCATCAGGGGTCGCAAAAGCAAGTCAGCTTTCACCGATTAGCACAGGTGGTTTAGCAGACAGCTTTTACGCCGGACACCTTTCCTGATACACCTCTGTATTTTCAAGGCAAAGGAGAACCAGGTAGGTAGCAGCGGGCAGGTTCTTGCCTACGGACCCACAGTGGATTTTTGGCTCATTGACCCCCTGGGAAGCGAATCCAGGTTGTCTGCAAACCAGTCTTACACCTAGCCAACTGAGCCTTTCAGCCTTCCAAGCTTATTATTCCAGATTAATACTCTTATTAGTAGTCTGCAAATCCTGAATGGATCATGACCTTTTATTGCTGTTAAACGCAGCAGAAAACCACAACCGTTTGAGCAAGAAGCACATAAAAATAGTAAAGGTAGCAAGATATGCACAAACTCAGCTTTTCGAGTTCAATACCGATTTTAGTAAACATTTTAAACTGACAGCAAGTGTTTCTATTGACTTATCTTGACACAAACCACGGCCTACAAAAGGCATTTCAACAGAACAAAGATCCGTTTTTTTTAATGAAAACGGCGCACTCTGTGCTACAGACATGCTACATGATGACTGGAAAGTGGAAGCTCAGAGAAAACATAATTAAACCCCTTAAGACCCAAGATTTATTTTATATGCTTTTCTTTTAATTTCTTATTGATAGGGCCTCAGTTAAGCAGGATAAACTACTGTAGTAATATACCTCAAAATGTGATGTCCATGCATGTTGACACTAGGTCTTAAGAGGGTAAAATAAATGGTTACGTTAATATGAGCTAGTTATAAAAATGCATTATTCTATTTATGCAACAACCAAAGGAAGTCATCATTAATTTTTAAGAATTTTTAATGTATATACAAATCACATATGAAAAAATGTTGAATAGTTGTGAAGGTTTCTCACATGACTAAACATCTATTTTTTCAAGTTGATAGATTCACTATTTTTATTTTCTTAAGTGTTAAAAGATGAAAGAACGTTAGTTAAAAAAAATCTGGGAAACCTGGATCTGTTTATTTCATTTTGTTCATTTCTTAAATGTGTTACAAAAGTATCGGATCAGCAGTCGATAATCAAAGGTCGATGTTACAGGTCGATAATCAAAGAGAAATCAAATGACTCTGAATCATATCAGGGCCAAAAAAAACTTGATCGGTACATCCTTAGCAAAAAAAAAACACAAAACAAAAACACACCTCATCAAAAGTTTTTTTTTCTCTGCAAACACGCAAGCTACATGTAATAATGAAGTAGCTGGGGTGTAAAAGTGTGTGTGTTGAATAAAAAAGGTTAATATAAATAATGTTCAATAATGTTCTCCATTTTAGTTACACCACTAATGTTAGCTTGGGGTTGTTAGGGGCTGAAAGCTAGTAGGAGAAAGTGTTAACAAACGGATCATGGGAAATAAGCAGAGGCTTACGTCAGTGCCAATAGTCCCTCCCATAACTTAGAGGTGAATCTCTAATGAACTCCTGCTGCTCTGCAGAAATTATGCTCTAGAAAACAATACCGTTTTTTTTGCCTAAAAACAGCATAATCATAATTAAAAGACAAGGGAGCCCTTTTACAAAAGATCAAAATACAATTGGAGAGGGAAACACTATTGAAACATTCCTTATTATAATGATATTGTTTCATCAACACATAACTTTTTTATTTTTTCTGAAATTACTTTTTATTAGATATCAATCATTTTTAAACAATGTAAAAAGTGTTAAGTCAGGGGCGTCAAACTCAAGTCCTCAAGGCCCGGCCTCCTGCTGGTTTTTCAGAAAACCTGCTGAATTTGTTGATGATTACCTGGATCAGAAGTATTTAGACAATAAGGAGCTTCAGTGGCAGGTTGGTTGGAAAACGTGTAGGACACTGGCCCTGGAGGCGTAAAATTTGACACCCCTGTGTTAAGTACAATGTTTTTTACTTCACACATGTATTACGGAACACCACATACTTAAAAAAAAAAACAACTACAACTGATTTGTTTTCTAAGAAACACATACCAGGAAGAGTTGTGATGAGTCCCATTGTCAAGGTTAAAGAGCAGCTCCAGGGTTTGGGGATTGTGGGCAGAGTCATCAGCTGACTCATGGCTTCCCGTCTCCCAACCAGAGGGCATCTGCCACACTGCTGCGCATGACATCACTCTGCTGTCATTGGCTGAAAGAGGACAGGTAACATTTAACAGTGATGTAAGCTGTCAGCATTTATCCTTTTTTATTGGGTGGGGGGGGGTGTTAGGGTTAGCTCTTAACTCATGAGAAAGGAATATGTAGCAGCAGCAGTTATTAATTTGTTGACCTGGAGTCCAAATCCAAATCAATACATTTATAGCTTTGGCAATTGCCAAAGGGGTTAAAGGTATTGAGTAAATGCAAAAAAACAAGTTAGAGCGCTTTGAACAGTTATTGTCTAGTAGTACATCCCATGCAGGGGCTTGACCTCCCTCTCTGACCTGTCTTCCAGCACTGCATCCTCTACTGTCCATTGTTTGAGGCATTCACTGGATACACTGTCAGTTGGAGCCTTGTTCTTGATGTATTCATGCATCTTGGATGTTTCATCCTGGATAGTGACTTCTACGCTCACTAGTCCTCTGCCTCCTTCCTAGTGGTTAGCGTTCAGTCTCAGGGTGCTGGATTTGGCATGGAACCCTCCAAGTATGGTGAGGAACTTTCGTGTCATACCATGCGTGTTCTGTATCTCTTCCTTCAGACATCTGATTATTCCTGCAAAGTATCTGATGACACTGTTTATTGCCCGTGTCTTGTTCTTGCCTTTGAGCTGGCTTCTCAGGACTTGCCGTACCCGCTGGAGGTATTTGGCTGTTGCGGCTTTCCTTGCTGCCTGCTCCAGGTTGACATTTGCCTGTAGAATTCCAAGGTACTTGTAACTGTCTTCCCTGTCTGCTGTTGTTCCTTCTGGGAGTGAGACCCCTTCAGTGTGGACTACCTTGCCTCTCTTTGTCACCATCTGACTGCATTTCTAAAGCCCGAATGACACCCAAATGTCAGTATGTAGATCCTGGTGGTGTGGATCAGGAAGTCAATGTCGCGCTTGCTCTTAAGCTGCTTTCACACCAAACGCTATTCGCTTGCCGAATTTGTGTCGGCCACCTGTCTTTTGTTGCGCAGCGAATTCTGTGCTCGCCGCCTATCCAAAAATGGGCTCGTTTAAGCTTGACGCCTTGGTCGTATGTGGGAGGAGATACCTGTAAATGCTTTTAGCCCGATCGCTACACGAAGTCTTTGTTAATCTCATTACAATGCATGGAAGACACGGATGATGTTGAGAGATTAGGTTTATTTATTTTGAAGATCTCTTCAAAAATATTGGCAATCATGTCCCCATGTTTGGGTTCATGCGATTATTTAGAGATTCTCCCGAGAGTTTCAGTTCCTCAGCGAGAGGTATGAGGACAGCTGCTTCCATGGTGTTTACGTCTCTCTTCCCATATGAAATTAATAATAAAATGTTTGTAGGAATCTTATTAAGAAAAAAAAATTTTGTATACACATAAACAGAACACAAATGGTGTGTCAAGTCTTTAAAGATTTTTGGTTTTAATCAAAATTCCCCTTACCTCTTTTAAAATTTTAGTTATACTAAATTCATAATAATCCAAAACTGGTTATAGACCTGGGTTGGAGGTTTATTACAATAGCAGCAAAGCAAACTGAAAATGAATTTAGAAAAACTCACTGAAAAGTGCAGTTGATGTGCATGTGACCATCACTGCTTTTGTGTCACGCATTGACTTTGCCTCAGCCATTATCCCTCTTGTTGGTCATTATGTTCACACATTAGTATTGATTGTATCAAGGTCTGAACATGACTTCTAACGCAGCTTCTTCCATTAAACCTGTAAGGACTGTCTGGCCATTACTGGCCAGCCATTAAGGATCACTGAATGGGGTCATTAGACTTAAGATAAGCAAAAGAAAATGGATCATTAGGTAAATGTAAAAAAGAAACAAAAGTGAAACAAAAAAGAAACATAAAGAAGCTGTGAATATAGACAAAGACAGAAAGATGTGGTCGGACCTACTTTTGTTGTAGCACGTGCTAAGCACAGCCTTATTTGCAGGACTGGCACCAATGTGCCATATCTCCCCAGCTTGATGCAAAAGGACATTCTTATTAATAATGTTATTCTCATCATCAAAGTCAATGATGTGGATCTGAAAGAAGAGCAAAGATAAAGAGAGAAGATGATGAGAGGGCGCAACTGAAACTTTGAGTACATCTTCCTCCACTCAGCAACCAAAGTACGAAACCCAGCTCAGTCTTAAGATTACATAAAAAAGGTTTTTTAATTATGGTAATAACAAGGTAGGATTTACTGTCCTACATTTGCTTTTTTAATGTTTGACATGGGACTTTAGATTTACAGTTTGCTGTTCAGTAGCACACTTTCTCATAGCAAACTTTAAGACTTACTCCAATGAAAATGGTCTTTTTTGTGTTTTTAGCAAGTTCTTGTAGCATTTTTCTGGTAATAGAGAACATATATAAAAAAGCTTGGGATTAAAACTGCATTTCGAAGTATTTTTTAATTCAAATGGCGTTGGATCAGAAAACCAGATGCTTGAAAAAGCTTGGGTAAAGACGCAGCTCCTGAAATGGGCATGCCAAAGTCTCCTCTACCCCTTGTGCGCACTCTGGCGGCTCACGCTTAGCTGTGCGAGAAATAATGAGCTTTTAACACGCGTGTTGTAGCGAATTGCAATTCTGGCTCAATCTGGCTCAAAACTGTGCGGCTGGATTGATCCAATATTGATCACCCTTATTTTTGTGCTTGTCTTACTCGTGATTGAAGGATGCAGTAGCTCCTACAGATTTTAAAACAATTTTTTCTTTATTTGGAGCATGTTTTCTCAAACATAATTATGACTGCACATATTACAAACCAGCACCTTCAGCACAAGCGCAGCAGTGACGCAAAAAGGCTCTTGGGTTCCTTGACCTTGTTTTTTCCCCTTGGTCTAAAGGCTTTGGTGGCACAACAGTGATGCTTTTATAGTATAAAAGTATGACAAACTTTCAAATGTTTTATTTACAAGGAGTTATTAGGAAAACCACTTTACTGAGCTTCTTTCATGAGAAAAAAAAATCTATTATATATTCGACAAGGCCCCTCCGATGACTGGAGTTCAGGGCTCTCAATGCAGTAAAGCAGTGTGGATCTCAAGGTTTGATCAGACAATTAATAGCAGTTTCTCCTATAAGGAAGACACTTACAGCACCTAGGAGAACCGTTAATAGGGTTGAACTGGACAATAACTCCTTCTAGACACTTCCACTCCCTTTGCATATAGCACTTTTACAAGCTGAAGAAGAGGACAGAGGAGGAGGAGGAGGAGGAGGAGAAGAGCACTGGAGCGGCAGTATCTTTCAGCCTCCTCAAAGTCAAATAGGCAGCTATTAACCTTGAGTTGGGTAAAAAATTATTACGCAAAGTTATAATTTTATGGTTGTGGAGGTGCAGCACAAATAAATTTAGACTGAGTGGATAGAGTAATTGGAGGGCCTGATAATAGGGTCCCCCCAAATGAACCTAGGTGTAAGAGGACAGATTTTGAGCTCTCTTCCCCAAGGTGATTTATTCTTCATTCTTTCAGGCATAAGGAGTGACTCATAGCCTTCAGCCACTTGGGTATGGTTCCAGCCTCTAATTATGAGCCAGCGGTGAGAATTTAAGGCAGGAAAGAGGAGAGGTAGGACTGGTAAGTAGAGGTGGTGAGGTGGGGATAAAGCCAAGCTGGCTCACTGCCCCCACTTTGTGGGCTTCACCACTAAAGCTCTTTAGCTGCACAGATGACAGTAAGCAGAACAGAGGAGTAGTGAGCGGGTGAGAGGTGCCAAGCTTGGCCGTTTTATCTCGTTAGCAGCCTTAAATGCCATGCCAAAGAACTCTCCGATCTGTCATTTTGACTACTGGTCTCTGAAGGATTTGAGAGGTGCTCAGTGAGTTAAGAGAGACATTTTCAACCTGCATTATGCTTAATGGGAGGTGGAGAGGCCAGCAGGCTTATGGATACAGCTGAAGCTATCTAGGAGAAAATGCCAATCGAAAAAACATTTTTCATACGAGTTCAAACTCCGCTAAGAGAGCTCAACAACATTAGCCAGCATGGAAAGTCAATGTGCTACATGAATAAATCCAATCACACAAATTCAGCCACAGTTTACATCACAGAGCACCACCTTGAGGAGCATTAGTAATCCCTGGAAGTGAGCACTGAAATAGACTTAAAACAATTACAAACTTGTGTTCATGTAAATTTTAAAAGAAACTGAAATCTTTGTTTTTGAGATTATGATTGCTGTGTCATATACACATTAACGAATGCTCCTGCTGCTGTCATGTTGGAATAAAGACTTTCATGTAGGCCCAAGTCTTCTGTGTCATATTCTAGATCTCTCATTTTGGTGAATAAAACTGCACAAATTATCATCAATTGCCTTTTCCCCTTTGGCTTCAGCTGTAACTTGAAAAAGGGAGATTTTTATTTTTGGTTTTGTTTTGTTTTTTTCCCTTGGTCCAAATCAGAGGAGGCACTTCATAAATTAGAAGATAGAAAGGATAAATGTACAAATGATGAACCATGAAAGGGATAAAATACTTAAAGTATATAGGTTGATTATATGAATCATTTTACAGCTAAGTTGAAAAGATGAAACAAAGCCATCTCCAGACTTTTGTGACTAGGGTATATGCGACAAACATGACCAACTGCCATGAAAATGAGTTTTTTGGTGGATTTACAGTAATATATGAATCAAGCCATCTAAACAAACATTTAACCTTTGTTTTACCATGGTCTGGGTGAGTACTCAATTCTGACTTCAGGGGTCTATATTAAAAAGTGATAATGGATACTTAAAAGAAAAATTCTGCTCAAATAGCCTGAATACTCTATGTTACTGGACAGGCCTAAATGCAAGTTGGTAACCGGAAAAAAAGAAACTTGGAACATACATGTTATTCTACAGGTTATCACAACAGCATGACAGTAGAACAGATCTCTGTCCTTCAAATGTCTCTGATGGACATGACAGGATCTCTGTTAAGTTTTACAATCAATGGCAATGATTCCTTTCATTTTAATAGTTCGTTGTCTGTCTTTCTGTATTGTTTACTTTGTTGCTTGATACAGAGTGAAAGAAATAGGTTTTTTGTGTTGATAAATGGTCAGAGATTTTGGTGGATGTTTCTTTAATAAAAGCAATTTAGGAAACTACTTGCAGAATTTGTTTCTTTGAAAGAAACTTTTGCTTCATTATCTAGGAAAAAGCAAGTAGTAGGAGTTACATTTTTCCTCTGAAATGATGCTTTGGATCACTTATCATGAAGTTTAGCATATTTACTACTTTTCTCCGCTGCAACAGAGCGAGGTCGATACCAGCTGGTGGCTGTTGCCATGGCAACACATTGCATCATGCATCAAATAGTTCAATTCTTGTGCAAAACAATGTCAATGTAAAAAAAATAACAATGTAAAGTACTAATATTGCATTTAATATTGCTTTCTTTAGTAAGTGACTGTGATGTAAGATAATGCCCTTCAAGGTGTCCACTGACAGAAATTAACTGAAGACGCAGAGACATGAGCCATCCAACGGTTGCTTCTGCATCGTCCATTAATTTCTAATAATAGACCCCCCCCGTCTGGCATTATTCATTGCATAATTGAACAAATTAATTATACAATTTGGAAATAATGACAATTATGCACATTTTAGAATTCCATTTGTAAAGTTTGATACAAATGTGTTTTTCTGTCATTATCTCCACATAATGTGGTTTAATAAAGGACAAATGTTGTCTGTTTTTGGACTTTAAATAAAATAAACAATCTTTTCATTAGTCTGTCAACGTAGCAGCACCTTGAAAACATTTGAACACAAGTCACTCAAATATTTCCAACAACCACAGAAGTAATAAATCCATCCATCTGGATGTGGAGGAGCAGCAGTTCGACTCTGAGCTCTTTTTTTTTTTTTTTTTTTTTTTTTACTTTGCTATTACAACTCCATGCTGTCCATGCTGCTGCCGCTGCCCCCGCCCACCCCACCCCATGCTGCTTATAACCCAAAGCTAGCATTGGCAGCACAAAAATTATGGCGAGCAATGTTGGATGAAACCAGCCAGACAGTTTTGAACCAAAGGCCAGCTCGGACGAGGAAAATAAATGAATGCAAGAGGGCGGAAGAGCAGAGTGGTAAGAGAAACTTTGGTACTCCCAGGGAAGAATAACAAAAATGCAACAAGAACATGTTAAAAATACAAAAAGACAAAAATTGTCTTTTTGATGTTTTTCCACACGTTCTTGTGGCATGTTTCTCATGATGGAGGGCATATATTAGAAAAATTAAGATTAAAATTGCATTTCTGAATATTTCTTTATTCAAATCACTGTGAATCTGGAGCAGACGAAAAAACACCTTTGGAAAAAGCTTGTAGCAGTGATGTAGGAGCTACAATCAGGAGGCCACAAGCTCTCTGCTCCACTCCATTCTGTTGCATCTACTCGTAGACAAATAGACCCATGAATGTCTTTCCTTTACACATCTGAGCTGGAATCTGGCTCAAAATTGTCCTGCTGGATAGCTCCAATATTGCTTGCAATTTTGTTGCACTGGTAGCTTAGGGTTGGGAGGGGTTGTTTTTCAGCAAGAGAAAGTGTGAAAAAAAAAAAGAATAATGGGAAATAAGCAAAGGCTTACTTCCGTGCCCACAACTCAGACACTAATTTCTGATTAACTTCTGCTGATCTGCAGAAACTTTGTTCAAGAAAATTACTTTTTTTTTTTTGCTAAAAACTACACAATCATGATTAAAATCCCCAAATACATTAAAATTAAGAACTACGGTGTGGACAAAAAAGAATACGTAAATTTGTTTTTATTTTGTTGAAAAAAATAGGACCACCACGTCTACATTTGGAGATATATTCTATACAAATAGAAACACAAAGGAACCGCTGTAAGAGACAACTTAAAAATGACAAGACTGATGAATTCTCTAACACCTCATAGTTTAAGTTCAACTATGCCAAGCAGAAACAACTTGTGTGTGACAGGGAGCAATGCTACATACAAGAAAAAAGCCCTAGAAGACACGCTAGCTTACCTGGTTGTCAAACTTCAGTGACTGTGTACCCACTAGAAAACGTATAGCATCAGTCTCAGCTGTTTGGGCTGTCAGTGCACGTGCCTGTAAAGTATGAACAACCACTTAGGAATAAAAAAAAAAAAGGACTTGAATAGAATAAAACAATAGGTTCTTGGTCTGGACAATAATGAATGGCGCAATAGTCTAGCAGGTAAGTTTACCTGAAATTCAAGCCCGTAAATGACAGGGGCGTCGTCTTCCATCCTTCAGTTTGTTGTGGCAACAAAAGCACTTTTTCACACAAAAAAGCCGCTGAAATGCTTTATTTCCTCCCGAGCTACTCATTAAAAACACAGAAGCAGCACTTCCGCGAAGCTATGCGTAACACAAGATTCAAACGTAGCGTGAAAATACGTTGACATTGCTTCGAAACCTCAAGGTCCCTACTCTTTTTACGTATAGTGGTGTCGGGAATGTCGAAACAGCCCTGTTAATCAAGTTTGTCCTTTCCGGGGAACCTTACTTTGGATTTCCACAGTTACACATGCGCACTATATGCTTATCTGTCAGTCAGCAGGAAGGTAGGAAACATGAGCGTGATTTTTCTGTTTTCGTGCATTTTTCAACATTGTTTTGACATGTTTGTGCATTTTTGTGTTCTGACAAAGTTTGAATTATATTCTGCTGTCCATGTTATTTCCTGAACAGCTCGCAACAGACATCGAGAGCTTTAGCTTAGCAAGTCAATTAGCTTCCGGTAGCCAAATTTCTATGTAGCATCAAAAACATCGCACCAAACGCGTATGTCTGCCGAACGTGGCGGCTTATCATTAAGATTACTTTTGGAACAAATACAACTGTTGTGCCTGTAAAAAAAAAACAAAAAAAACAAAAAAAACATTTTTCCAAACAAGCGGTTCTGAATCGATCCAACAGGTTGTCACCTCTACATGCACTGAAGGGTTGATCTCATAGTGATTTCTGGTGTGTTTAAGCTACAGGGAACAGGAAAATGGATGCAAGGGAAGCTCCTTCCCTGAGGCCTGACACATTGGACATCACAGTGGAAGATGTCAACAACGCAGCAGCTTCAGCTGCAGACGCTCTTAGCTCACCTAGCCAGCTGGATCCATTCAAGGACAACGTTCTGCCCCAAGAGGAAAGCATTGATCTGGGAGGAGCAGAGTTTGCAACACCCCATGAGGACAGCAGCATCACACCCTCAGAGAGCCTGATGGACAGACTAAATGACCAAATGATGGAGAGCGTCATGATTTCCGATTCTCCCAATAACAGTGAGGAAGAGGATGTGGCTCCTATGGACTCATTTCTGGATGGAGGAGAAGATGAGAAAGCAACCCCTGATGATGAGGGGAAAGAAGGTGAAACAATACAGAGGACAACCGATATTAAGATTTTAGTAGACCAGCAAAAAGACACATGTTCAGAAGAGGACACAACGGAGCAGATGAACACACAAGAGAAATCCGAAGCCTGTGTTTCACCTCAAAGTGACGGTGAGAGTATGTATGTTGGTGGGTGTGAGGAGCCAGAATCTAAGTTACCCCAAGAGACACTGTCAAAAGACGAGCCTGTGCCGGTGTGTACAATATTCAGCCAGAGTACCCAGCCAAAGTCACTGGTGCCTGATGGCTTTCAGCCCACCCTGATCAAATCCCCCAGTTTTAGCATGGGGAGTGATGGAGCAAATGATGACACAGTGGCCCCTCGTAAGCAGAACATTCCACTAATGTGTCAGCCAAGCCCCAGTCTCAGTAAATTCTTTACTGACAATGGACAGGCCAATCCAGCCTCTGATTTTTTTGATTCTTTTACCACCCCTTCCTCCTTCATCTCCATTTCCAACCCAAATGCAGAGGTATCTCCTGGGACTGGAGTGGTAACTGTAGCTCCTACACCTGAGCACCAGCTGTCCTCCACATCCTCGTCCATCTCCACCCCAGGTGGGAGTCTGAGTTCTGGTCCTGTTATTCCCAGCCCAATGTTTTTTCTTGACCCTAATGAACAAAACACCAAGCCTCATGCCCTCCCAACCCAAACAGCCCCACTTCCAACTCAGTCTCCTGTCTCGACTTCAGGATCACAAGAGCAGCCATTTAACCAGCTCCAGGCTGTGTTTTCAGGCACAGATGACCCATTTGCAACTGCACTTAGCTTGAGTGAGGTGGATCGGCGCCATGATGCTTGGCTGCCAAGTGAAGAAACAAGGAAGGTGCTGATTTCAGTGGCCACCCAGCAGTATAGTCCTGCCTATGTGGAGAGCAGCAGACTTACCATGCCTGGACTTAAGTTTGACAACCTTCAGGTAGGAAACTCACAGGGTCCAATGGATTTTTATTTTTCTACTACATGATCTTAGTTGTTTGTTTTCTTTGCCAAAATAGCTATTTTTGCTTACAAATCAAATGAGTTTTATATGCATTTTGTAAAATTTCTCTGGATTTTTTTAAGTTCTTGTTTTCATCACAAATAATTTTTCTAACTTTAATTGCTTAAGAATGCAAATGTTTAATCTCACTTTCTTGTTTTTAAAAACCATTTCATGTTTATGGCTGAATTTCATGAGGACTTTTCAGTTAATACACAACAATTGATCACAATTATTGAGATGCACTGCTTGTAAATTCTATTTGAATAAAAAAAAATGTATTTCAAATATTTTAAAATATATACTAAAAAAATATAGTTTTTTTTTTCTAACTAAACTAGTGTTATTTACAAAGAAATTGCTATTATTTTAATCATTATTGCTAGGTGATAGACTAACAGTATCAGAAAAGCTGCATGTCGATTGGTATTGAGTATCATTGTTGGAAAAGGACAAGACTCTGTTAAACTTTTTTTTTTTAAGTATGTATGTTTTATGTGCTGGACAGAGTAAAAGGAACAGTTTTACTCGCACCTTAAGTTTAGTTTTAAAGTATTCCTAAAGTTCTTTGTTGTTTGCATATCCGAGTTATTAAAGCAGACAAAGTGAGCAACATGATATTCTATGTAAGACTTGAACACTCTCTGAAGTTTTCTGTTTAATTCACAAAACAACAACCCTATTAACGCTTTCTTCTTTTTTTTGTGGATTCTTGAACGCTCCTCTTTAGAGATCCTGACTCAGAAAGTATTCATTCTAAAATAAGGATGAGATGAATGGCAATAATAATAATAATAACAAAAATCAAACACTCCCATGTTTTCTTCCTCTAAAAACTGACATTCTGGAAAGGAGAAAAGTTCTGCTTTGATACGATTTGATAATATGATGATAAGATTTACTCACTTTGATGATCTTTTTTTTCCCTCTGGATATTTTTTCTCCTGTGGACTCTTGTTGTTGTTATTCCATTTCAGCCTATAATTGTTTCAGTATAATTTGTTTCAGGTGGATGCTGTGAAAGACTTAATGCTTCGTTTTCTGGGTGAGCAAGCAGCAATGAAGCGTCAGGTTCTCACCGCCAACTCTGTGGAGCAGTCCGTCATTGGCCTCAAACAGCTTGTTGTAAGTCTCCCTGCACTTAACTTGTAACTTATCTTTGAACATTCACGCTTCAAAGTCAAATAACTGTATTTTTACAATAACTAACTTTTGACCTAGTCGAAGTGGTGCCCCTCTGTGACTTCACCAAAATAGCGTTGAGTGACCACCATCAAAATTTAACTTGTCTCAACTTGAGAGCAGTTTGGATGTTTTGTGCCAAAATGTAAGTTTATTGCCTAAAAAAACATCTTAATTGTATTAATTAATAATTTATTAATTTTGTTTTCAAAAACTCAGCGTGGCGATGGTAAGCTTGCCAAAAGCTTGAGTAAATATCTCACGCAAAAGCGAAGATCCGATCCGATCGTGTGCGTGGTTTTGAGTCGAACGAAATGGTGTGTTTTGACATTCAAAAGCATGTTTAAAAAGTGATTCATGATTTTAGTCTGGCAAGTCTGGCTTTAAAAAACTTAGAAAGTATTGAATCGTTCATTTAACCTCTGTTCATGCGACACCTTTTATAATCAAGCAAAAATAATGTTTGCATTGATGACCGTGCAGATGTGTTGTACTGCATAAGGCAAATGGCAATCACACCAGATACTGACCGGTTTTCTGAGTCCTCAGACCCCCTTTATAAAACAAAATGGCACATTTCAGAGTGGATTTTATTGTAGCCAGTCAAAGGCACACCTGTGCAATATTTCTGCTGTCTAATCAACATCTTGATATGGCACACCTGTGTGGGGGGATGAATTATCTCGATAAAGGAGAAGTGCTCACTGTCACAGATTTAGACAGATATTGAGAACAATATTTCAGAGAAATTGTTTTTTTGTGTTTATGGAAAATGTTTCAGATCTTTGAGTTAATCTCATGACAAATGGGAGCAAAAACAAGTGTTGCATGTATATTTTTCAGTGGATTGTTCTCCCTGGCATTCAAGTAGTACCTGTCAGAATGTGTGACCCACAATAACCCTGAGAGACACTAAAGACACATGTACAGCCAGTGAGAAGAAGGCAAGGCCGAGGACAGGCAGGGTAGTGTGGGAAGAGGGAGAGGCAGAGACTCACTTGCCTTCCAAGTTCTCTTCTCCTGCTGTGCCCATGCATTATGCATGTGACTGCTGTGCATATTTCAAAGGCCCTCTGGATTTAGTACATATATAGATATATACATACACACACAAGCTGTTCCTTTCAGCTTTTAGTCAACTCCACTAAAGTACTGATGAAAAAAAGAATGCAAGGGCGTCTGCTAAAGGTGTGGGCGGGTCTCCAGAGCACAAAACAAAACCCAGTCGTCAGTCTGTGTGTGTGTGTGTGTGCACGGGCATTTGCATATGTGCATGAGTACAGGCTTGCATTGGTCATTGCATCATGCAGTAAATGAATTGTCATTTGACTTGAGGCAAAAATGCACACAATTTGAAAAAGGATATTTAAGGATAACAAGTTCTGGATTCTGTTTTAGTTTGTAATCGATTAGTTACAAAGAAAACATTGATATAATTTGTTTTATGCTGTGTGTGTGCGCATGTTTTCCATTTGAGGGTAAAAATTGATGATGTGGCACCGGTACCAAACGGTATCAGTTTCGATACCACTTCCCTACTAAAAACGAAACTTCCTTTTCTTTCAGCTTTCAGCTTTCCCATTCAGGGGTGGGCACAGCTAATCAACTTCCTCCATCTAACCCTGTTTTCTGCATCCTCTACTCTAGTGTTTCCCAACCCTGGTCCTCGGGGTACACTGAACTGCATGTTTTACATGTTGCCTTTCTTATGCACACCTTATTCAGCTCATCATCAGGCTCTGCAGAACCCTGACGACGACAAACATCAAAGGCAGATGTGCTTGAGCAAAGTTGGATTGAAAAAATGTGAAACAGTGTGCCCTGAGGACCAGGGTTGGGAAACACTGCTCTACTCTAACACCAGCTACCTTCATGTCTTCTTCCACTGCATCCACTGCACTGCACAGCCTTTGCCATTTCTTTCTTCCTCTTCTTCAACACCAGAGTCATTCTACACACCACCATCTTATGCTGTCTGGAAACACTCTCACCTACCACTACTTTGCAGTCACTGATCTTCTTCAGATAACACCTTCTACACAAAATGTAGTCTGTGTGTTTCTACCTCGTCACACTATGTTCCTACCTCTTCTTAAAGAAAGTATTCCATCACCACTAGCACAACAGTTCCCTTTACCTTCCATGCCTTCCCTAGCTATTTCCTGAGTCACTGATATTTCTCCAGTTTCTCATGTTTCTTCTGATGTTGCTATTATGTGGTACTGTCAAATCTACCATCACGGCACTACAGTGTCTGGTTGGTTCGCCTTTACCATTCTTTACCATTCTGTCCTTTTGTATCTGAAAGTCCCACAGGATCTTTGCTCTCTCATTCTCTACCACTTTCTGAGGTGTTTCCCACTTTGACCTTGGGGCTTCCAGTCCATTTTCTGCACACGTTTCTGTATACTACTCCAGCCCCTTTATGATGTATGCTTTTCCTGCCAGCATCTTACACCCTGCAGTTATGTAATGCACAACATATTTTAAAGTGACATATTAATCCAGCATTCAAGTAGCATTTAAACGCGTCACTTGCGCACAAATCTGGGAGAGTCTCACATGAGATTTGTGTGTAAATGCGGTTTTGTGCGTGCGTAACAAGCGATTCGTGCATCATTTTTAAAGATTTGTGCGTGTAGTTAGTTTCAAGCTGTTGTCATTTTAAGTTGTGCATGTGTAAATTATATTTTGTTATTTTTGGACTTATGCACAAAATGTATTGTATGAGTTACAAGTCAAGAATTACGCATGCACAAATCGGAGTGATACTTGTTTCTCTCCATACACCACCGGCTCCTTTGTTTTTCCTGCATTAATCTGGAGGTGGTTCTGCTGGCACCAGATCTGGGGCTCTCGTTCTGGTGCTCAGAGTTTGTTTCTGTGCTGCCAGGATGAGCGCTTCTTTGCTGTCCTGTTGGTCAGCCCTTTCTAGCCATTGGTAGGACTTTTTGATATCAACCACTTTAATTATGGTCTTTTGGTACATCCCATGCAGAGGTCCTCCCACAAGGATCTGTCTTTCCTCTACTCTTTGTTGCATGAGGCATTTAATGAGCACAGTGTCAGGGGGCCTTGTGCTTGATGTGTTCAAGCATCTTGGATGTTTCATCCTGGATAGTGGTTCCTACGTTCATTAGTCCTCGGCCTCCTTCCTGCATGTATTGTACAGTCTCAGGGTGCTGGATTTGGGATGGAGCTCTCCATGTATGGTGAAAGATTTTGTGTCTTAACATTTGTGGTCTGAATCTCTTTCTTTGGCCATCTTATTATTTAGGTATAATATCTGAAAACTGGCAGAGAGTAACTGTTTAACACCGTCATCATCTTTGTCATAAAGCGCATTAACACAGTTTAAAAGAATGACTGTATCTAGAGAACTGGACAAAGCGGGTGTGAAGTCGCCCATAGAAAATGCCTTACCTTGAGCTCCAGCAAAGTGAAGCCAATTCAGTTTCCTTTTTTCCGTGATACGGACGTCGCCATGTTGGCGATGAAAGGTCTTAGTCGTCTGAGTCCATTTTTCTATGGCAACTTATGTTGCCAATCATGAGTAAGCTTGCTTGATGCTGTCACCCCTTCCACTGAAAGCGCCTCGGGAGAATTTGTCAATCAAATGTTCAAGATGGGGGTCAGCAGGCACCACATGTTTTTACTGAGGCATTTGATTGTTCAGTTTATGACTTGAATAACTTGTGATAAACAAACCACATTGCCCTTTGACAGACTGGCAACCTTTGACTGCTTGACCAGCATCCCCTTGAACCCGGAAGATATGGAGTTGTAGTTTTTTCATTTAATAACAATACTTAACATTAAAACAATACATATGAAATGTTAACTGTGTTTACATGAAAAGGAGCAGAAAGAAGAGAAACTTGCTGCTCCTATTACTAAATCAAAATACTTCACACAAAGAAAATTATCTTTACATAAATGTTAAGCCCAGTCTCCATTTTAAATCAACATATTAAAACATAAATACAGACACATAAACAATTATTTATGCAAACCCTCATTTAATCATATTTACCTATACAAGGTTCAGTGGCATTATCTACTAAAGGCTTTATGAAAGAACTTTTCTTAAGAATTAATTCTACATATTATCTATATTTGCTTAGCATCTCACTTCAATAATACTTTTAAAGGCAGCAGTTGTTTTCGTATGTTTCGTTTCTTTGTCCATTTTATTCCATATGTTTGGACCATACACTGAAATAGATCTCTCAAATACTTTAGTTTTAAATCTTGGTTTTCTGAAGATTTCATGCCCTTTTAATTCTGTCTGACTTTGACTTTTATTGAATTTAACCTGTCTATTGAGGGGTGTCCTTTTTAAACCTGCCATTTAAAGGAAGTTTACTTTTGAGGTTGTGTTGTTCATGAACTCTTATAGTAAAATAATGTATGCTTTCAGCTTGGCCAGCCCTTCTGGTCTGCCATCAACTTGTGCGTCTGACCTCTGTATCTTTCTTTTCATGCTGTTGTGTAGTCAGCAGTGGGCTAGTTTATTTTAGCTTAACACCTGTCTAGGCCAGCCTCCCTATTCTTTTTCTTCTTCCCTCTCCCACTCTCCCTTCACCTGTGTTGTAGTTTTTTCTTTGTACTGCTTGACCCAAGCCTAGCCCCTCTGTCACCTCACAGTGTCCTGCTGCTGAGGCTGGAGGCCAAAGCGAATGTGTGTGTCACTGTGTTTCTGAGAGAAAGAGAGAGGCACCTTGGCTGGATCAAACAGACACACTCTCGTAATCACACCAACTGCCAGCTGCTTCTACACACCTCCATTTGATAGCTGTAACCTTAACTCGTCATTATCATAACCTTTCTACACGGCTGTCATTTCCATGGCCAGTTACCCTTACCAGCCGAGGTCTAAGAAAAGCGGAATCGGCGTTTGTCTTGCTGAAGGGTATGTTTAAACCTTAGTGTTGGTTGTTTTCAACATTGCTCTCTTTATTCTGGCAGCAACCTTACGCTGGTTTTTTTGAACAGGTGCACATGAATGTGGCCTGTTGGCCTTCCAACGTATAGGAAAAATGTTCAACTTTACGTTACCTTACATTACATAACACACTGTACACACTATATGTACACACTGTACACAAAAAGACAGCATATACTGTTGTATGGAACTACTAACCTGGTTTATGACACCAAGAGCTGCCCATTATTACTCAGCCTTCTACACAACAACTTTAGCAATGCAAATTTAGGTTAGGATGTTCAATACTAAGTTCTACTAAATCAGAAATAAAAAATATATATACATCATGCAGTCAATACTTAATATTATGTCACATTTCTAATTTAAAATTAGAAAAAGGTGATGAAGTTAAATTAAAAAAAAAAAACTTTAAAACCTGAACTGAATACTTTTTATTGTTTGCTTTCTTTAATGTTTTTAACATTAGAAAGGGTAATCAAAATAAAGTTGATGCAAATGTTTGTCATGCTTTTTCAGTGCCTTACACTGTTTTCCCACACTCTGTGAAATCCAAAATTCCGGAGTGTAATTGAAGTAACACTCAAGCTCCCCATGTTAACCAGAGCTGTTGCAAAAAGCCCTTTTAAGTTTGAGTCGCACGGAGGCTATGAGCCTTGTGAGAGAACAAGTGGGCGTTAATTTGTTCACGAAGCTGTGATGTTTTTTGTTTTTTTAGCTCACCATATAATAGAAGAGCTGAACTTCCGATGTTTTACGACATTAAGAAGCCTCAATTTTGTACTTCAAATGAGATTATCTGTTTATTTAAAATGAAGATTCAGAGGATTTTGTTGTGCTTTTTAAAACACATTTTTCTGTGTGAGAGATGTCAATAAGGTCAACCCTGTTAGATAGAATAAATTGTTTTTAATGAGAGTGCTGAATGTAAATAAATTCTTTTTTAGAGCCTAAATATTAAATGGCTCTAGCTTCTTGAATGCTCATGTTGAGTTTATTTTTTCTTTTTGAACACTCATCTGCCACAAAGGCTCTAAACTGAACTCAACATTTAATAAACTTCAGATTACATTATGTTATTGTTAAAATGATAGTTTTAATCACCATGTTTTTGTTTGGCTGGTTCTTTGTTTTGTTTCTGTCTTTTTTAAACTTAAGTACACTAAAAACAGCATTATTTGATGATGAAAAAGGTTGCACTTGGGGTGGAACCATTGACATGCAGAGATGGACAAAACGGCTGTGATGTCACCCACTGAAAATGCTTTACTACCAGTTCCAACGAAATTAAGCCAATGCAGTCGCCATTTTTCCAGATGGCGTTAGTAAGCAGTGATTGGTCTGAGTCAACATTTCTACGGCAAACACTCTCTCTAATCAGGAGTGAAGGTGGGCTCGGGTGAACCCGTCAATCAAATGTTTTGATCGTTGGAGGTGGGGGCTAGCACCACATGCTCATTATCACTGCATCAAGGTCCAACCAGAATTTCTCCTTCTCCTCCAGCTCACATCCTACTTGTGGGACATACCCACTTACCACACACTTTTACTGAAGAATCTGATTGGTCAGTTTATAACTGGAATAACTTGCGATAAAGAAAAAAAAATATCAAGAGAATTATTAAGAAGGGCTGCACGGTGGCGCAGTGGTTAGCGCTCCTGCCTCACAGCAAGAAGGTTCCTGGTTCAAGTCCTGGCTGGGACTGAAAGAGCAAATTTCAGCCCTAGAGTCTCCTTTTACTGAAGAAAAGCTACACAAAGCACTAACTGACATGCCTAGCAAAAAGCCCCAGGACCAGGCGGCTACCAGCAGAATTGTATAAAGTGTTTTGGTCGACTTTAGCTACCACTTTCCTTAGAATGACAACAGAAATTAAGGAGTAATTGGGCTAAGAGCACAGTTCTGCCAATTAATTGTAACTATCTAAACTCATCATCCATTAAATTACAAACAGGCAGTATAATGTATTTAGGTATAAATATTTTTTCTGGGCTTTTTAAGCTAAACTGTAGCAGGGCTTCTGCACTCGGCTGGGTAGGTGGGCAGTCTCTCTCACTCGGGCTGCATGGGTCCCTGTGGGTCCCACTCTCTCGGTCCGACCGCTCGGGCTGGGGAGGATCTGGTCCCCCTAATGAGCACATGGTACACCTCAGCAACATGCTTGTATCTCCACCCCTACTTGCACATGCACACGGTCACACTGCTTCCTGTCTGCTATATCCCTCACTCCTAACCCACATTGTAGTTAGTGATGTACACATCAGATACTGTCTGGTATGGTCCATGGTCAATTCTAAAAGCTTGTTTTAGTGTGAGGATTTTCATTCTGAGACATAACACTCTTGTTTTTTTCCGATTGTTTTTTTCCTCTGTTCTCTTACTTTTCCCCCGCTCTCTTCAATCTCTAAAAAAATATGTACATATGTTAACAATAATAATAGAAGTAATATAAATAAATAACAAAACGCAAAAGGGGTGTGTACGAATGTGCACCTTGTGCGTCAGGGGACTCATGCCCCCCCCATCGTAACATTGAAATCTGCACGACACGAGAGGCCCTTCAGCTCATGTCTGCTTGCTCTGCTGTTTGTATAGAACATTTTTATTTCTTACAAACATTAATAATGCCCTTGGTTAACCTTCAGTTTACCTTCCTATTCATTATTTTTGTTACAAGAGTACACTACTCGTCATACAATTTTATAATTCTTTTAATAAAAGCGTGATAGGCTGCATCAACATCTCCTACATAGACTCTGTTCCAATCATAGTTTATAGTTTAGTTTATTTTAAGTTTCTTGACTGAATGCTCATTTATTTGTCCTATTGCGACATGTTTTGGTAGAATTTGTTCTTTTTTCATTGTAATTTGCATTGTAGCAAAGACTGGGAGGTGGTCACTGGTATCATTAACAATTAACCCATAATCAATTTTTTTTGTCAACCACATTTGTAAAAATATTATCCATCAATGCAGCACCATTCGTTCTTACTCGCGTCGGCCAAGTGATTGTCGGATGCAAAGACAAAATTAATGAAGTCATCAATGGTCTAGAGAAATGTTCCGTTTCTATTTTTACAGTAACACATTCCATGATACCATCCACTCCTAATGATAAGTGGTCCGTCTTTTTACTTGTGAATGACTTGTCAATATCCAATGCAACACCACCTCTTTTTTTGTTTTGTTTTTTTCTGTAAAGAGAACACATTGTTTCCATCCATGTCTTTATCTTGATTTAACCAGGTCTCTAAAATGACTGTAAATCTGGTATTTAGCTGATTCAATTTCAAGCAAGTTTAGAGTCAAACTTCTATTATTAAAATGTATGACAGGAAAGCTCCAACTGAACTGATCTTATTATTAAATGACTTTTCAGTGTAGTATTCAGTCATCCTGCAAATCAATAAAAAAATGTTATCAGTGTCAACTTGACCGTCAATATCATGATCTTTATGATCAGTAAATTGATACGGCGCTAGCTTTACATTTTTGTAATCATTATTATTATTGTTCCTGCAATACACTATTTCCATTTTGAAAAGTGTCCCTTCTATCGTTATTTAGCATTTATTGTTCAGAATGCCCCTTCAATTGGGATGTTAGGATGTCTTTTACAAGTCAGTCAAGTTTTGCTTATTTATTTATGTATTTGCTTTTACAAGAGAACTTTTTACAATGAAAGAGTACTGCAGTGTTGCAGGAAAATGTTCAGTATGTATTGCTGCAGCACCATGCATGTTTAGTTAAGTCATCAGTACAGATCTGATCCGACTCAAAAAGGAATGCTGTGGTACAGGAATTGGTTTAAATGTGATCGTCTAAACACTGAGTTATATGGTCTCTCTTAGAAGGAAAGGTCAGCGTGGTCACTTCCTACTTTGTTTGAATGAGTTTGACGGCACAGAATTGACTTAGTGAAATTGAAAGGATGGGTGACTGCGCCGCGGCTGTGGTAAAAACTGTGAATTCTGGATATCAAATTAGCATCTTGATTCAGTTGTATTTGTGATCCTTCTGTTATCAGAGGGGTTTGACCTCAATCTCCAGCATTTGATGTCTGTTATTTTCTCACTCAACAGCATAAACGACATCACCTTACGTTTGAAAAAAAGCAGCGTTCTGCCACCACAGCTTAGGCTGTTTGCTTAAGCACTAGGCATGATATTTTATTGGAAGATGGTGACTTAGGCCTAATGGCACTTTGTTATCCGAGGCAGTAATGCTATATGGACCATAAAGCCTAAGCTTAAGTTCACATTGCAGATCTTTGAGGTTTTTTCTTTGACTTTTTGCCCCGCCCCTCTTTTTCCCTCTGAACTCTCAACTCTCTTCTTCTTATCTCTAGCTTTAAGCTTTGCTCCAGTTTTTCTTTTGTTTTCTCTTCTTTTGGTTTTAAATATTTTTGCATGTATTTATCACTGGTGGACTCACTTGCCTCTTCTCTGCAGAAACATCTCACCTTTTGGTGTCCTCTTAATTCTGCGGGTATTTTGAAGAATGCTGCTTTTCTAACACATTCCAGTCTACCAGAACAACTAGGAGACACTCACTCATACACCTGCCTTCTCCTTGTGCTGTGCGGCAGGGGATTGGGTCTTACTGCAGGAAATGTGTGCGTGTGAGTGACTGCAGCTGCTTTTGGCCATTCAGGCTGCCTCCTCGTTTTCAGCTTCATTTCTCCCCCTAATGAAGATTTAGAGGCAGTGCGAGGACTGGTACAGGGCAGGAAAGAAGGATAAAGGAGGTTTGGGTGAGAAAGAAAGAGCAAATGAGAAGACATTGACAGCATGAAGAGAGAGAGAGAGGGTTAGAGTCCAATGAAGTGGGGGGAAAAGATGAAATCACAGAAAAGAGGGAATTCAACTGTGGCAAAACAACAAAGTTCAGGAGACATGCATCAAAACAGGAGAATGAGTAGACTGAAACAGAGAACGATTAAAAAAAATGATGAGTTTTTGTGATTAAAAATTGCTTAAAAGAAATGTGGCTTCCCGTGTGGCTCCCTTTCTCTCCTAATTAGCTACATGGCTGTGATGAATGGTGCAGTGCCGAGGAGCCAGTCAGCGAGCCGACCTCGTCATGTGTGTTGACGGGGTGAGGTGACTCTACACCAGTGGTGGAGCTAGAACATTTTAGATGGGGGAATGGGGGGGCAGAAGTCTTTGCAAGGGTGTCAAATGACAACAGCAGAGTGGAAGGCCATTGCAAATGAAAGTATCAAGAACACATATTTCAAACAGTTTTGTTATTAATAATAGGTTTTAGATTGGAATACTGGTTATATTGAACTTTTAGGGAAGCTGTGCCTGCATCACCAAGTATGAACGAGAAGTGAATGAATAATGGATACACATTGTAAGAGCTTTGAGCGTCAGAAAAATCCAATCCATTATTATTGTTATCATTATTTTATGATAGCAGGGGTATGTTTATCACTTTTCTTCATCACTCTTTTCAGCTCCAGTGACAATGCCTTTAGAGATCTGCAAGTCCTAACACCAGCAGCTCACCTTTGACCTAATATAAGAACTTCATTCTTTGGGTCATTTACTGTTAAAATTGCAAAGACATGAAATTAAAAGTGCTCTGATCAGCCACAAAATGACAGGAAAATAATGGATCCATGCATTTGAGTGTGCATTAAAGTGTTCCTGTTGTTCCACCAGTCAGCAGGTCTCAAACATGCAATGCATTTGCCCCTGTAGAGCAGCAAGAACTGGCGAGCAGCAGTGGATCTGACGGGACGGCTGCTGACAGCTCATGGTCAAGGATACGGCAAGGCCGGCCAACCAACGTCTCACACCACTGACTCTCTGCAGGTAGGATGCCAGCAGTTTCTTTGCAGCCATCCATCTCACTGTCTTTTCACCACTCGATCGCTGTGTTTCTGTGGGCAGGAGAGATGAATGAAGCCAAGGCACATGTTGTGCTGCCTAGTAATGCAATTACTTTTTAGTAGGAAATAGAACCCATCCAGCATTAAAGCTGAACAGACCTGAGCGCATTCCCGAAACAAAATGTTCTTAGCTACCATACCTGAATATTTCATCAAACGTTTTATCAGATTACTGTCTAATTTTTTTGTTGGGTTTTTCTCACAATAAAGTCAAATCCATCTGGAAATGTTTGAGACATTTCAAATTCACGCTATAAGGTCCTCAACTGTCTCCGTGTTTTTCTGATTAAAACGTGACTGTTTTAAGCAGTTTTACTCTGCATGTACACACGTGTTCACGTTACAGTCCAGGACTGCACAGCAGAATGAAGCCTAACTATGTTTGAGTTGATAACAGTCTCCTGCACTTATTAAATGGGATGCAGGATTTGGAGACACTCAGAATTTCTGACTGAATTTGAATGCAACTTTTTATTAATTGTAGTTTAAATAATGATCATAATAATAATTTTGGAGAGAACAACACATACATAAACCTCTTTAAGCCGTTTCTCTGTGAAGTCTTTGCATGACACTGTTCCATTGCTGTCTGTTTGATAACACTAGCAAGCTTTCAAGGAAGAGGTGCATAATGTCAGGTAAAATGGTTTTACTAACGGTTCAGAATTATTTTCTGTCTGTTTCAGCTCTGGTTTTTACGCCTGGCTCTTTTCACCAAGCTGAACCTTTTCCAAAATGCTGAGCTAGAGTTTGAACCCTTTGGCAACCTGGATCAGCCAGATCTCTATTACGAATACTACCCAACTGTTTACCCCGGGAAGAGAGGTATGTGGAAAAACATCTAAAGATCCCCATCTGATGAGTGAAGGTATGCTTGAAGGAGAAAGATAGAAAGACGATAAGATTTTAACAGCTATGCTCCTCAGTTCTACACTAAGACTTTAACTATCGTCTCTTTTCACGATCAATTTGTCCAAAATTCAAATGTTTGCAGTATTTGCTGTGGTGCTTTTGTCCTGCTCTCTAAGAGAATTTAGCATTGTACCCGCATTATTAACACTGCACCAAAACTTTCTAATTAAACATTCAAAGGAAAGTTTCTGCCAGGAGCTTCACATCAGACTGTATCATTGACAGACTTCAACAACTCCACTTGTCTCCAGCAGTTCTTTGGTTTTGTTTTTCCTCTTTTTACACTGCATGAATTGCTCTCTAATGCATTCCCATTACTTCGGATCTGCTTCACCCTCTGGCTACCACAGTGAAGGCAGTATCAGAGACACAGCTGCACACACACACTTGTTCTTAAAAAAGATCAACACTCAAAACTACATTGCACAGTCTTCTGACAAGTGCGCCCATTGACTTTCCATTGCTCAATATTAAACGTTTGATGCCCCACTGATTCCTCAGAGACAAGCTACTAAGTTGTGTAGGATAGGATCAGAAGTCCAACATGTCTGTTGTCCGATGCTTGTGATTTTCATCCACAACCACGCTCTGTTAACGCTTTAAAAGAAAGCTGATACCTGTGTCATTCCCAAGAATTGACATTAACTCAGAACTCAACAAAAGCTTGCTCATCTCTCATTATCTTGCTTTTGAAATAAAAATAGAGTCTAATTTAGACTTTTGAAGAATGGTGCAGTAACTTCACTCGGAAAGAGAAAGATCTACATTTTTGAAGCAAGCAAACATAAAACAAAAATTAGTTTTAATAAATGTAAGTGTCAGTAATCAGCCAACACATTGCTGTGTCTGTTTGCTTATCAAAATGCATTTTGAACACACTTTATGTGCATTAGGAGTTTCAGACTTCCTAATCTTCAAAGATTTCTATCCTCTGGTGTGTTCAAATTTTAGACTGTGTTCGACCCACAGGTGGTACAAAATCTATGACATGTCAGGTATGGACAAAATGGAAAGATTTTTTTTGGAAAAATCTGAAGTTTGTAAGTCACATCAAATCTTTACTAAAACTTCTCATTGGTTCCTAAAATAGCAAAGATTTTTTTATAGCAACAATTCGATTCATTTCACATATTGCCAATGAGATTCATAGTGAATATTGGTTCATTTTTAACAATCCAATTGGATCCGATTCTCTGAGCTAAAATGGATCCACGACATCTTTAGTCAAAACTTCAACCAGTGTGACTCAAGACAACAAGAATGAATGTCAAATCCATTCCCATTTGAGTTTAAGTGGAAGTTCATTCCACTGTTGTTTTTCCACATCAGAATAATCCAAAGGAACATTATTAGAACATTCTAGCACACTGTATGGTCACATGACTTTGTAAATTCAAAGTGTTTCCACACATTGGACTGGAATGATGGTTGATCAGTTTCTGCTGCATCACATGTGTTTGTCTGCTGTGATGCACTTGGTCGTTTTTACGTTACAGTAGAATAAGCCTACAATGTCTGAATCTAAACGGTATTTTCAAATATCAATTATAATTGATTTATTTTGTGTTTAAAATGATTTTATAATAGGTTGAGTACTTTTAACAACTTGTCTCAGACAGATCAATCTGGCTGGATTGTAGGAATAGAAACTAATTGATTAACTAAATAAATTACTTGTTAGACCCCTAATTGCAACCTGCAAATGCTGCCAGTGTACAAAGAAAAAATAAAAATGTTTTTTTTTTTTTTTTACAAAAGCATTAAAATGCATACTAAAAGGTGCAATAAAAACAGCAGGTGTACCCAATGGTCTTCTGTTCTTTGCTTGAGGATTCTGTTTTTGAAGTTGTTTTTCTCTTTGTGTAAAGGCTGCTTCAACATTTGACCATCATAATCAACAAGAAACTTATTGAATTGTGGAAATAAACATTTTCAGGATTTGTGACACCTAAAAATGAAGAGAATACCCCAAATCATCAGTCACTATGAATATTACGTGGGCCTGAAAACTGGATGCTGTCACAAAGGGTGTGGGGGGTAATGTTCTGTAGAGGAATAAGAGAGATTGGAAGCAGATTGGAATCTCAACCACAGTGTAAATTGAGATAACATGAGCGGAATAAGAAGCCACTAAAGATGAGCAAACTGAGTTTTAGATCAGATGACAGTATCAAAAAGACTGCGATCAAAGCCCAAGGATTCACCTGAACATAGACTTTTGCTCAATGAGAATGTGTATGTGAGAACAGTGTGAATGATGCAGAGGCAGGCAGAGACAGAGGGATGAGGCAGGAAGATGAGTGATGGAGCAGTGCAGCACAGTAAGAGGCAGAGATGAGAGGGTTTAATAAGCAGCCATACGTAGCTCAATGCCATCTGTAGGTTCCTGCCTGCAGGGCTGTGTACAGTCTGTGTGTGGGTGGATGGGTTTATACTCTCATCTCTACTTTCTGTCTCTCACTTCCATCCCTCTCTGTTTTCCTGCCATGTTCACATCAACCATGCTCCCTATATATTCTGTTCTCTTCCTGTACCCCTTCCTGTCTTCATCCACCCTTCTTCCTTTTTGTCCAGGCTCAATGGTTCCGTTCTCCATGCGGCTGCTGCATGCTGAGCTTCCCCAGTACCTGGCCAAGCCCCAGGAGGCTCTGGACCGCCTTCATCACCTAGAAACAATCTGCCTTGCTGTTAGTACACAAAACACAGTGTAGTTTTCACACATAATTATTTTCAAGACCCTTTAGAAAATGTTTTAAGCTATAGCTGTTTAATATGCAGACTGTAACACAGTAGTGGCAGAGAACCAGGAAAACCCAATGACGTTTAAGTTGTCTTCTCCACTGCAGATTTTAGATAACTTGGAAAAGGGCTTGGCTGAAGATGGCAGCATGGTCACGCTAACACAGGAAAACAGGCAAGGTAAGCACACAGACTCACACAAACCAACGCAGGTGCACACCTGCTGCAGGACTGCAGCATATCCCACATGCATCCCTTCTCACACCAGTGTGATGCTCCTGAAGTGTTTAGCACCTCACTGTCCTGGAACTCGCACTGAATATCAAATGGATTGAGCAGCTCTTCACAACAGTCAGATCAATATAGATCAATCCTACCAATCAACCGATGTCTGCAAAAGTGTGTTAGGGAAATGAGCAGGTGTACACACATCGCACTCATGCAGCATCTGTTCCTTTTTCTCTTTTGCTCTCCAGAACTGCATCCACACATCATACAGCTTCTAGCATTTTTGCAACATTAATTTATCAGCTTAATAACTTGTTTCACAGGAACTAAATATAGATGTGTTTATACTGAGAAGATTAGCAAGGTAGCACATCTAGGAGTGTGTGCCTGAGGGTTTTTAAATGGAGCTAATTTGTCCCCATACAGCATCACTGTAATGGCTGTGTCCTTTGTCTCTCCTCGCTCTGCCCACACAGTTGAAAGTCAAGTCAATAACACGGGGCCATGCTATCACGCTTCAGAACCCTAGTGAGTGACTAGCTCCTCTCCCCAGCTTCCTGCATTTGCTGCAAGGAATAGTAACATGCCATTCACACGAGTCCCTCCACTGGAAAGAAGGGATGCTGCAGTGTCACTTCTGCTGCCTTTCATTAAAACAAACCAGGTGCACAGAAGGCTTTAATGAGTGGGATAGAAGGGATGTGAAAAACGGATGGGGGAACCGAAAAACAAACATTCAAAATAAAAATAGAAAGTCGTTGAACCCTCTTGTTTCGTCTCCTTTTTATCTTTCCGTTTCTAGCGTCTCTGAAGCTGTGGAGGTCTCGTCTCAGCCGGGTCATGTACTCCATGGCCAACTGCCTGCTGCTGATGAAGGTAGGAGTGTGTATTTGTCAGCTCTGTTGTCGCTATGTAATGGTCTCCTCGTGTGCATGCTACTGTATTCCTTTGTGTGCATATGTGTGTGTGTGTGTGTGTGTGTGTGTGTGTGTGTGAGAGAGAGAGAGAGTCTCTGAGATTTCTGATGCCAGGCAGTTGGAGGATTCATAGTGAAATCCCCACAGACTGACCACTAATTGGATTCTTGGTCAGTAAGAGAGAAAGAGCTGGTGGATGTAGGAGTGAAGGGGAGGTGTGGGCTCAGATCAAACCTAGAGAGAAACATACTGCCATCTGCTGGTGAACGTTGTTGTTACACTGCTTTGGGGCCCAGTTTAAACGCTCAAACATGCTGGATAAACAAAAACAAATTTGAATGTTGTCAGTAAAGTTTACCTTTAATGCAGGTGTTGTCTGAAGTCACGACTGCCATATTTAAAGAAAAGAAGAAAGTGTGTCACGATGCCATGATTTTAGTTCATGACAAATTTAAATGTTATCAGATTAACCTTCAGATTAAATTACATATAAAAGACACATAATGGTGTGTTTTATCCAGTGGCTTGAAAATAAACATTTAGAGAGAAGTTTTAATCATTATTTTAAATATAAAGGCAGTTTAAACCTTTGCAATGCAGAGATTTTTTATCCTTTGAAGATAGTCAGGTATAAAACTTGGCTGAAAATGAGAGAAAAAGCTCCAAATGCCCTTTTAAAATATCTTCAGTGCTCCCTATAGAAAGTCTGAAAAATGACTGCACTTTACAGCATTGCAAAATAACTTGGATTCGTGCTGTGCTGTACTAAATGATTAGATTGTTCAAGATGGAAAAGCTGTTTTTAAAACAGAATCACACAATTGCGCTGTGCTGTAATGCTTACCTTGCTGCTGTGATGTGGTCAAGAAAATAAAAAATCATTCCAAGTGCCAGAGGCTGAAGAGCGCTGAGAACGTTATGTTTTATATTGGAATTCTTCATTAACTAGATGACTGTAATGTGCCACAAGAAATGTTAGAGTTTAATTGTTTTATCCAGTTCTGCTGCTCGACCAAGGACAGACTAATGGATACTTACTTAAACATCACAGCATTTTAAGTTTCTTACCATTGTTCAAATTAAGAAGTTTTCAAATGTTAAATTATATTAATATTTATTTTAGTTCATTAATAATTAAGATGACAGCTTAATAACTAATAATAACTAAACGCTGTCCTTTCAGTTTCAAGTAGCCTTAAGCTAGTGACCCGTTCAACAGTTACAGTTACCTCAGTTAAATACTGATACCTTTAAAGTGGAAGGGATGAACTGTAATAGTACTATCTCCATGAAATAATGAACTTTTATTTAGATGGCACTTTACAACACCATCAGGGTGTAAAAGTGCTTTACAATAAAAAGAAAAAACACTGGTAAAACACTTTATAGCAACAAAATACTTAAGAGACGGATAAGAATTCAATTAAACAAGTAAAAGAACAAAGATGCCACCAGCTGCTAAGGTTTTTTAAGCCATTCTAAAAAGGCACACCTGAACACATGGGCGAACAGAGCGGGAACAGAACATGCGCTCTTCTGATCAGAGGTTGACCGCTCTACCTCTGCACCATGCTCTGGAGGAATATTATTCCATAACTGGGGGCCGACACAGTCACCCCAGTGATTGTTTTGTGACCTGGGCATATGAAACAGGTCCTGGTTGGCAGACCTAACTATTCTAGAATGGTTGACAACAGTTAAAGCTCTGTATGACTAGCCCTGTTGAATACAGTTTATCTGAATAATAACTTGATGACAACTAACTTTTGAAAAATGTTTAAGTGTGTCAGTAATGAGCAGATTTCCAAATGTTAATATCATCAGTTTCACCGTATCAGGTACACCTGCTGGTGAGAACATCATCTGCTCACCTTTCGTGTGCTCTTCTTGTCAGCGCAGTACTTCACTGACCTCTGCGTGGCACGCTGCTCAGCATTCAGTCACCATGTGACTGAGGTCACAGAAGGGCGGGGCTACTCTGCTAGTCCTCCCTATGTTTAATGAATGCACGCTCTCCCTAACTTCCCCTTTCATTATTCACTAGGTTTTCTTTCAAAGCTCGTTGTCCCTGTCTGCTCTTCTCAGGACTACATTCTGGCAGTGGAGACCTATCATTCCATCATCCAGTATGAACCTCAGCAGAGAGTGCAGCTGCTCAGTGGGATCGGGCGCATCTTCCTGCAGGTTAGCACATTAACAGAGGGATGGCTTCATTATAATATTCGTGTTTCCTGGGACACACAATCCTGTGTTTTCAAAAGAATCTGAGTAAGAAATGCATGTTTGATGGGAAAAGAAAGTTGAGTACAAAGAGGAAAAAACAAACAAACAGAGGATGAACACAACATCATCCTTTAACAAATACTTGTACCTGCTTTTGAGATGGTAACTAAGTGCTGTTTTTTATGACCTCCAAGGTATTAGGAAACTGTCACCCTCACATCTATCCAACATGGACTGTCTATTTGGGTTTGGGTCATGGGTGCACTGACCTCCTCTATCCCAACCACCTCCTCCACTTCTCACTGGGAGATTCTGGGGTGTGCTTCCTACCGCAGTGCCTCCTTGTGGTCAAACATGTTTGTAACACCAGGGTAACGCCTGACGAGGAAAGCATCATTCATTCCCACGGCCATTACACTGCAAAAGTCTTGATGACCAGGTCATCAAACATTACTCATTTATTTAGCTATTTACTTATTTTGTCTTTGTTTGGTTATTTGATGATTTTGGTCATTTGTGGTTTGTATTTCGAGCTGCTGTGACGGGTGAATTTCTCCTCTGAGATCATTAAGTGCTTACTGTGTCTTCCCCGACGTCCCCCCGGACTGCCGCGACTGTCGACCGAGACGACCGGTTCTCAGTCCGCGCAGGCCGCTGCTCCGGGCGGACACCAGCCATAGCCTATACAACGGACACAAGCGGTCTGCGGTGATGCCGGCTGACCACCGACCCGTTTATGAACGTATAAACGCGAGCCGAGGAGTTTAACAGTTTGAGGAAATCTTAGTCTGTGTGTGGATTTGAATAAAATCACAACCATGCCTCAGATATGCATTGTTTCCTATAAAATGACATATTTACAGTATTAATAGAAAAGTTTGAAATGTTTTACATCTGTTGCATGTTGTACAAAAACATTTATACAATGACCTGGGTCTTATTTTTGTGATGATTAGAGTTTTTTTCCTTTTAAAATCGGACCAAAATGAAGCATTTTCTGGTCACTTTCCTGTATCTGCTGAGCCGAGTCTCATCGTTTACAGACCATTCCAATATGGCGTCGTCTTTACGTATCTTGGACGATGGCAACAGGCCTGCATGCCATCTCAAGTTACAGGAGGCTGATTCCCAGACTCTCTTTTTTTATGATCATATTTTATTGGGGGGAATAATGTGGTTGGATCAGCTCGTGACTCTGGGAAAGGGGCAGACCTCTCATCTAGTAGGGTCTTTGAGTACTGAGATGCTTTTATGATGGACCTCAGGCACGCAAGGTGCCCAGTCCCTCCCTGCATTTCTATGTCCTTTAAATTTCTGCTGATGATGGGTCTGCACAGATATGTGTGTGAATCAAGAGGGGTGTCCTACTAAACCAAAAAGACAGCCACAGTGTAATCAGATGCCTCTGTAAATGGTGTAAACTGATATAGAACTTTACTACCTTCATTGAAGGGCTGAAGCGCCGTCACACTCCCATTCACCCACACACACACATATTCACACACTGATGGTGGCTCCACTGCTGACGCCAACCTATAACCGCCAGGAGCAATTTGGGGTTCAGTGTCTTGCTCAAGGACACTTCCACACATGGGTGGGCAGAGTGGGAACTGAACCTGCAAACTTCTGATCGGAGGTTGACCACTCTACCTCTGCACCACGACCTGTGTTTTATGCGTCATATTTTTGTTGGCTCTTTTTCAGATTGGAGACGTTAAAATGGCGGAGAGGTACTTCCAGGATGTGGAGAGAGGCTGCCAGACAGATGGACCTCTCACTAACACCACGTGTGTGTTAATGAACAGGTATGGGGATTGTGCTTTTGCAGCAAATCCAGCCTTGCAAACCTTTGGCATTGGGCAGACCTGGGTTGTAAACAAGTGGTTCTGTGAGGTGCTGTTACCTCTCCATCATGGAATTGGTCTGACCTCTGACATCAACAAAGCATTTCTGCCCACTGAACTGCCGCTCACTGAACATTTTCTCTTTTTCGGAGCATTCTCTGTGAACCCTAGAGATGGTTGTAGGTGAAAACTCCAGTAGATCAGCAGTTTCTGAAATCCTCAGCCCATTTAGCACCAACAATCGTTGCTACTATAATCGCTCTTCGTCCCCATTCTGATGCTCCCACTTCTCTTTCTACTCTGGTTAAAGCCTGTTTGTGCTGTTCTCTGAAGATAGCAGAAAATGAGCAAACACATTGGACCTTTAGAACACTGGAGTGATGGTTGCTGGAGATCTCTAGTCACCTATGTGGGTAATGCACCAAAAACCAGACATTTGCAGCTATTTTAAAATAATTTACCACATTAATAATGCACAGAGTGTATTTCTGATTAGTTTAAAGTGATCTTCATTGACCCCAAACCTTTAACAGGGGTGTCAGAGTCTGACCTCTGTCTGGTCCAGAGAGCAGTGCCTAAGCCCGGATTCAACAGGTAGAAAGAGGAGTTGTCTGTCTGGCAGCAGATTGGTTTTCAGCCATGAAGTTTGACACTCTGTCACATTGCAAATCACTACCCAAAGTATTCAATCTTTTTTTTTTTTCTTTTACTGTTTTGCTTTTTGGGTACACACTAAATATAAAAGCTGGCAAATGTAGAATTTCCTTTTGGATACTAACCAGATTATCTAGTTTTAGAAAGTAGATGTTTATGTTCTAAAGGTCTGACTTGGACTGGGATGTAAAGATTGTGGAGAACCGCTCAGCTGTAATGTTCCAGGATCTGAACTGTATTAGCTTTTGTTGTGTTGGTGCAGGAACACCAACACAACGCTCTCCCTGCGTGGCAGGGAGAGCTGCCACGCATGCTTCTGAAATGTTGCAAAAGAGGAGATAAAGCTCAGCTCCAGCTGATCAAGTCGCCTGCAGGTGGCAGCACTCCATACACCATTGCAAACATTTCTCATATTTAATATTCATATTTTTATAATAACAAAAACAAGCTCAGAGCACCAATTAGCAAAAGAAACAAGTGATTTGAAGGGTATTTATTTGCCACTTGCACAACCTGCACTTACATTAAAGTGACTTTAACCTTTTAGTATATTTGTGTTTTTAAAAAAACTAAACTGAACTGAAGAGAGCAATGTTGTTTTTTTTTGCATTTTTAGAGCATTTGTCTACCTCAGCCAGAACAACTACACTGAGGCGCATGCAACTTTCCTGGAAGTGTTAAAGATTGACCCAAAAAACCCTGTCGTAAGTGCATTGCTTTTGTCATGCATGTGCTGTCCTGCTTGTGAATGTTTATTATTGCACCGCAATCCTACACTAAACAGCAGAAACCATTACATAAAATAAGTGAATTTCATTACAAAAACTTTAATTTGTATGCTCTTGTAAGCATTGTATGTCTGGATCTAACACAACTTGTAATCTTTAGCAGGTCTATTTTAAAAAAGGGACCAGATTCACATTAGAATCTCAACCGGACTTTCTGATTAGGTTAAGAGGTAATCCAGAGTTTTGTCTTTAACCTCTAATTTGTTTGACTTCTTCTCACCTTGTCGTTGTTTAGGCGAACAATAACGCAGCAGTTTGCCTGCTTTACCTGGGCCGGCTGAAGGAGTCCCTGGGCCAGCTGGAGGGCCTGGTGCAACAGGACCCCACCTCCTACCTTCACGAGAGCGTGCTCTTCAACCTGACCACAATGTATGAGCTGGAGTCATCTCGCAGCACTCAGAAGAAGCAGGCTCTGCTGGAGGCTGTGGCCTGCAGGGAGGGGGATAGCTTTAACACGCAGTGCCTCAAGCTCGCCTGAGAAGCTGGAAGATACCTGGGAGAGAGAACGCACTGCCACACTCCGGTTCTCTGTGAGAGGAACTTCAAGAAGAAGCCAGCTCTACCTCTTTTAGATGGAGAAATGCTCTTTAGTTTGCAGCAGTGGTTTTCAGAAGCTTTTTTTTTTTATTTTAAAGCATTTTTGAGAGCTGAAATTTTGAACTTTTCTTTACTTGTATGCTCACAGTGTGCAACCTGTTTATCCCATGCATGTAAAATGTTCTCAGTATAGCTTTGTGCATCTTGTTTATGGTAAATATGAACGAGCGTAATACAAAATATCCAGTAAATTACCCTGTTCCTTACAACCACTAAACAGCAACGTGTGAGGCTCATAAGAAATGCATATTTGTTTCACTTGTGCAAATATAGAGTGAAAATCTGTTGTGCCGAGGTTATGAACTAGGGTGTGTTTGGATCAATGACTGTTGCTAAGCAACCGAGACGTTATGGATGTGCTAGAAGAGAGAACTGGAACAGAGTGTGGGGAGTCATGTGATTGACCATTGGCGTGGTAATCTGGCAGCTTGTGTTGTCCAATGCGATCATAAAGTTTTTTTTAGATACATGTTAATATCACTTTTCCAGTTGTCTTTATTTGAATGCCAGTCACTGCAGCCAGATGCTGAGATCTGACAGAAGACGCAACAGTAACAGGGAATTTCTCAAACCAGAGCTTTGATTGCCTTGTAATTGCTAGCAGGACTTTTTGTAAAACGAACACTAAATACTAAAAACTTGTACTGTCATAACTGATTCACAGCCATATGAATGGATGCTTAAACATAAGGGACCGGGTGTGCAACTCCCAGCCTCGTCTCCTGTCTGTTTGCTTGTCAGAAGTGAAACCCCTCTGAGGGGTATCACTCGTATGCAATCAGGATGATCGAGAGCCTTGTCTTCATAGAGCTGCAATTCCCAGATTTGACCTCAAAGCAGATCATTTCAGCGCAGAAGCTGCTGGCTGTGAGACAGACGCACAGTCTGAACTTGAGAACAGCTGGACCCTGTTTGAAATATTTGTTGTAAAAGTGGATTAACGTTCTTTGTCTGCAGTCGTAATGGACGATGCACCTCATGAAACCACTGGCACTTTTGTTTGGATTTGTCTTGTCTGTAGTTTGTTTCCTCCTGCTGTGGATCCTTTTTACATCATAAAAGTGTTCTGTTGCAGTCTTTTCAATTAATCACACACACCAAAAAAAGAAAGAAAAAAACTCTTGGCAGAAAGAAAGCAGTAAATGTATTTTCATTTCCAGAGAAAAGCCTAAAATGTTGCTTTTATTTTCTGTTGTTCCCGATTTAACAATGGGTTTAAAGTCAGTCTTTTCAGGATGAGGTGTTGAAGAAAAGGACTTTTAAATCATCGCCTTTAGAAAAAGTTGGCACTAAAAATGTATCTGCATAACTGTTAAAGCAGGAGCTGATGGTGGGTAAAATAAAGTAATGCACATGGAAAATGTTTTCTTCCCTGCATGACGGCGTTCTTGATCAAGTGGCCGGTTTTCTGCAGTTCCATCACGATCCCTGCAGAGAAGACACATACTTCTGACGGATGTCAAAGTCATCGGCAGGCCTGTTGTACGCCTTCCACACGGGCTCCCCCACAAACAGCCGCATGGCCTTTGTGTAGTTCTGTCAAGACAGAGAATCAGCCGCGTGTTCAGCTTCCACTGTCACGTGAGGTCATCCAAAGACTTACTACTGATCAGAAAGAAGGTAACCAGACTCCTAAGTATTGAACCAGGTGACGCGAGTCAATTCTGAGGAGTTTTCAGAAGAAGCGTTCAGACACACCGTCTCGTCCAGAGTAAAGCGATGGTAGATGCCAGCTGGCAGCGTGATCAGGTCTCCTTTGCTCATAGATATCCGGATCCATCGGTCTTCCTTGTCCCTGACGTCAAAGTAAGCTTGGCCATCCAGGATGTAGCGGATCTCGTCATCCAAGTGCAAATGCTCCTCATAGAACATCTTCAGCTGAAGCAGGAAAGAACAACACACATGCAATCATGCAGACACGGACTCAAACGTCTTCTTTGTGTGTGGATGAAGCAGGAGACCTTTTCCTCATAATTGGGCAGCGTGTCTTTGTGAATTGTGATGATGTCCATGTAAGAGTAGCCTCGTTCTTCGCGGATTCGTCTCAGTTCGGGGTCTGAGTCATAGACATCAGCATCGAGCTGCAGAAACAAAAAGTCACGAGATATCGTTGATCCCCGCGTGATGCGCGTGAAGAAAAAGAGAGAGAGAGTCAAGCGCGTGTTTACAGGAGCTGAGTGAAGACTTTACCCTCCAGTAAAACACGCCCAGCTTCTTCAAGTCGTCTAAGGAGACGGGCTGATGTGGGCGGAGCCTGTGCGGCTTCCTCTGGTCCTCGTCAGAGCTGTCCATGTACCAAGCCTCCAACGCCATGACTGCTGGACACCGGGGCGAAAGTTTGGACCGCTTCACTCTCTGCACACGCGCTCTTTCACTTCTCACGTGACTGAAACAACGTCGTTGATGACGTAACGCAGCGCAGCCTCCCACCCCCTTGTTTCTCTAGTCCAATGAAATTGCGCTGCGTTTAAAGACAACTCGAACATTTGTAGATTATCTCTTGTTCAAGTTCAGAGTTGCCACAGATATTTAACCTCTTCAGACCTGTTAGCTGAAGATAAAAAAAAAAACATTCAAAAGTATCAGGTTGAGATAAAACGTTATCAACAAAATGATGATTTAAAAAAAAGGTTACTTCTGACACCAGGGGTGTGGCCTATCAAACCACTACACTGTTTTCATGCTTTACATCTAAAAACAATATCACAGAGAAACATTAGAAAACTACTTGCATTGTTTGCAATAAAATATTCATGTGTGCAGAGTACTTTATAAGCAGGGTTCTGTTTATTTTGTTTGTTTTTTTACAATTTAAATGCATGTTTAAGTTTGAATGTGGACACGTGAGATTGGTGACAAGAATCTCTACTTTTGATAAAGACACGCACAAGGACGTCTCTGTCCTGTATTTAAAATGTAAATGACTAAGAAGAATCTCTGCTGAAATCTTTTTGCTTCTGCAACTGCACAATAGAAAGTCTATTGCAGTAACACACTCCAAAAGCACAGAGACGTCCTGCAGTGGCAACATTACAGACAGGTGGGATAAATGTCATAATGTTCGTTAATTCATGTTTCCATATTAAATTAAGAAAGAGACGTAAAAGTAACTCTTACTATATACATAGTAATCCAGATTTATCAAGCAGCAATGAGACGTCTAAAGGATGAGCAAAGTGACATGGTTTTCATTTTTGTGGTTGAAAATCCTTAAGATCATGTGTTTATTTAAGGAAATACACTGCAATTCCAATTAGGTAACATATTACACGTTAAAAACAAAGAGACTCAAATTCTTCCCTGCATGTTGCAAAAAATCCCTTTTTTTCATGGAGACAAACAAGGACTCTTCACTGGGTTCATCTCTGAGAATCACTATGGCAACCCATGTCTGCAGCTTCATCAAGCATATATTGAGCCTGCACACTATAGTGTCGAACAAAAGATTCAGCCGCACTCGATTCAGAGGAAAATGGATGTTCATTCAAATCTACTTTAATGCAGAATAAATCTCTTATGTGGTTTAAAACTGGTGGCAAAACAAATGCAAAGGCAAAGAATCATAACACTCAATGACAAAAAGAAAGGTGATAAAACAGTAACACAGTTGTCCCACCAGAGGGCGTTGTATCCCACCTTTAACAAAGTTCATTTGGCGTCACGTGGGCAGCATTTACCTTGCAGGATTAAAGTAGGACTGAACCACTCAAGGTCAGTGACATGATTGCATGTTCAAATGATGTTTTTTTTTCTCCAGCATGTTTACAAACCCCAGCAGTCCCTGTTTCCTCTGCTTTAAGAAGAACACACCTTGATCTTGACAAGAAGAAAAATGTTACGTGGAAATCATCTGGCTCAGTTCAGTGACAAAAAGAGAACCGAGACAACTGGGTCAACAAAGTAACATTTTTTAATTTTTCTAAAGTTATAATCCTTTGTACAATCCATGGGTCTGAAAGCTTTTTTCCAGGTTCTTTTGGGCTGATCTGTTCTGGGTAACAATTTTGATTTTTTTGAATTTTTTTGTGTAATTAATTAATTGTGATTAATTATATTTAACCAAACAATTTATGTGAAAAGACTAATTTTAGCCTCATATTTTCATTTGAATTTGTGGCACAGTAAAAGATCAAAATACAACTAAAATGTTGCTTTATTAAGTTTTTTATATATATATATAAACTCAATAAAGCAACTGTTGTCTTTTGTTTGTTAGTCTTTCTTTAAAACTTTAAGGATGAAAAAGCAGCAAAGCAAGCCCTCAGGGACAGCTTTAACCCTGTAAAGCCTGACCCATTAAATAATTGACAGAAAATTCCAATTCTTTGAATTTGAAGCCTTTACGGGCCCCTCTGAACAAGCAAACAAAAAAAAAACTCAATTCAGTTTGTATCATATTTGATACATCAGGTCACACAGCTCAAAGATATACAAAAACAACCCAAAAAAATACAAGACATTTTAAAAAACAAAAATTTCAAAATGGTTATGGTGTAGCAAACTGTGAGAAATAATCTTGTTATTTGTGTTTGAGAAAACACTGTTTTGCTGTTTACTGCTGAGCATCGACACATCACCTATTAAAGAATTTCAGTACAACAGATCCTTCGAGCTGTTTTGTTAAAAAAAAAGCTTAGTCTGCTACTCATATTTTCCACAAATACATTCATTTCTATATTTTAGTTAAATTTCTTGTTTTATTTATTTTTGCTTTAGTGTTACATTTAGACTTGGAAATACATTTTTAACAGTTCATTTGATCATGTTTGTACGCTGCAAGAACCCTTAGAAAGCCTGCTCCTGCTGCTGAAAAAAATCCTTGAGGATACACTTGTGCATATTGTCAGAATAAGGAACATTATTTTATGCTGTGCAGAGATGCTGCCAGCCTCTTAAAAGACCAGCTGAAACAGGTTCCAAGTCAATAGGCGGTGTTGGTGTTGTGCATGAGCTCACCAGTACAGAGCCCCCTGAAAAAATCTGTCAGGGAAAACATCTCCCAAAACTCTCTCCTCTCGGAGCTTTGAGACTCGCAGAGTTTAACCAGTGGACCAATGTAACGTAGCCAGAGAAGCTACACATTAAACCTTCTGATGAGAAATTTGAGCTTTGTAAAGCATTATTTTGCAGAGCCGCTGTGACATATCTGCACGTGTATAAAAGCTTCCATGACAACCGCTTTTGGTAAAAGCTCCTGGATGACATGGCACAACCAGCCCCCTTCCAGGTTCTCCTCTGAGGGTTACTATCAAACTGAAGCTTTTCCAAAAGAACAGCAGCAGTCATGTCCTGAAGACCACACACTGCAACCAGTAGGGAACCCTGAGAGCTGCCTGCTCACCACAACCCCAGAGCTGGGGGTGAGTCAACACGACTTATAGGAGGATGGAGAACTTCAAGAGAAACTTTGGGGGAACATGTTTCAATGTTTAAACCGCCAAGCCAGTCCATCTAGATCTTTCAAGCAAAACTGAAACTGATGCTTTTTTTAACTGGTAAACTGCAGATAGTCTACGTTTGTGGTTTTCTACCTACTAAAAACCAAAATGTTTGAACAGGGCTCTTCTACCCATTCCCACATCAATAGGGGAGTGGCCGTGCCACTTAACCTAACCCAGTCTTTCCCAAGAACACACCAACATATGGCTGCAGTTGCCTGGAATCAAAGTGCCAACCTTCAGCTGGCAGATGACGGTCAAACCATGTGAGCCGGTGATCCACAGTTTTAATATTACTCCTTTGACTGTTTGAGTTTTAGATTTAAGGCAACATGCATTTATTTCAGTCCACTAAACAATATGTAGAAGGAAAAACATGGACAGCATTTACCAGTATTCATATTTACCATAAATGCTTAACATTAAGACATTGCCCAGCTCATATACAGAATGAGCCTTCTACTGATTCATTTCCTCATGAATTCACTTTCTTGTTGAAATTTTTTGCAACGTTTGAAAGCATCAAACATCAGGAAGGAAAATGTTTCAGCCAGAACACAAATGGGAGGTGCTTGACTGTGATAAAAGCCTAGCCCTGATTATGTAAGGAGTGTTTAAAGTCCCAGTCCATTATGCGCCAAGTTTCTGCAGGAGGAGAGCACACGCATGCAGGCTTACTCACAGGAGCACAGTTTGCCACGATGGCCAACATATCAGCCCACACTGTTTCTCTTCTGAGCTCAAGTCCAGGTTTAAAATAGCACAGCTCCCTCTTTGGTCTTTACCATGATATTTGTTATATTGTTACATAATCTGCACCTCCCGATCTTATCTTCTTCTTCATGCAACTGCTTACATTTGCATCCTGCCTACTGCTGTCTTTCTCTCAATTTCTGTGAAAAAAGCATGAATAAAGTGCAAGCGTATATTTTAGCCAGTTCTTGCTCAGCTGTAGTGGCTAACATGAAAACCTATTTTCACCATTTTGTTTCTGATTCTGCCTAGTAACTGTGACGGAGGTGTTCGGATCCATGTATGTGTTTTAAAGTTAACAACAGGTAAGGGTATATACAGGACGAAGTCAAAGGTCAGGCAGAGGTCAAAAACGAGGTGCGAGACAGGGCGTCGAGGAAAACTGGCAAGGGTCAAAACACTAGAAGGCAAAAGACAGGAGAATGCTCGGAATCGTATGCAGGGCAAAACAAAACTTGAGCGAAGTCCAGACGGGGCATATGTATGGTAGGGTTGATGATACTGATGAGAACCAGCTGGAGAGGACCTGGGGCAGAGAACGGAGAGGATCAATGTTCAGGAGAGAGCTCCCTCTGGTGGTTGGAGGTGGAGCTGGGAGTCCGAGTCCTGGTTCCCAGTCGCGATTGACGGGGAACCATTCTTGTTTTTGTTCTTTTTTTTCTCCTTTCACACGTTCACATAAAAGCTCAAATAATCTCCTCACATCATCACCAAATGAATCAGAATAGACTATGAATCGGATCAACAACCACAAATTATGATAGGAATCGAATTGTTGTTACAACACTAATGCAGAGAAATGCAGTTAAGAATAAATCGTGACTGTAAATAAAAATGTAGCTGGGGCTTTGTGGAAACAAATATTTTAATTGATTATTGTACTAAATAACTTGCAGGAAATGCACCTCCTTCTTCCTCATTTTCTTCTTCTCCTCTACTCATTTTAGCTTGTACATCTTCATCCTCACTTGCAACTTTCCTCTTGAACAATATTCCCTGCATTGTTCTTTTTTTCAATGACGTTTTCAAATATAAATTAATTGTGTTTCTGCATGTTTAACTTCCACCATTGCATTCGGTTTTTTCATGAATTACCAACCATAATAGAGTTCAGAAAACTGTACGAACCATTTATCGTTTTTCTGGTCCTGTTGCAAACTAACCAACCTCCAACTTGGACAGAGAAATACCAACTTGATTGTGAATGAGTCCCTGGACAACAAATCAAACGTACTCACGCGTGCTCAATGTGTTTGTTTAGGGAAGCAACAGAATTAGCAGATAACACGGAAGGACAGATGGACATTTAGCATATTTTGTAACGACGATAAGACACTAAAAACCACAGAAACACTAAAATAATGAGATAAAGTGCTGCCTGGTTCACAGTTTTAGCAGCATCAGCCCGCAGCTGCTTTTTAATGTGAGTTAAGGCAGCAAAGACCGGACAGACAGCTGGTCTTCCAGCTGGTACTGTGTACCTCCGCCGGATCTTATACCGGTACGCAGTACCGAACCGTACTTACTTTCAGCCCTGGATGGCATGGTCGGAGTTTGGCGTCAACAACACGAAAGCATGGGTCCATCCTGCCTTTGTGGGCCATGTGTGTAAAATGACTCCAAACTGTTTTTTTTAGGTGGTCAAAGACAGAGTGAAGCAACACGGAAAAGAAGGGCTACAGAATCCTGATTTTCCTAACAGCTGTTTCTTTAAAAGCATTTATTTTAAACCAAATAACAGAGAGAGGCGTGACTGGATGATGAGCATCGCCTACTTGTTTTTTCTGATTTTGTTTGGTAGCAAGCAAGACAATACACATCTTTAGAAACGGAAAAATGACATTGGAAAATGAACATGTTCATACTTTTCCCTCAAAGTTTCAAACATTTTCAGAAAAATAAATCCAGTATAATGAAATGAAAACAAAAATCTGATTTATGTAGATTTACTAAACTGAACGCATTCTGTAGAAGAGACATGGCACGAAGGAGATCGATTTACAAGGTCTACAGCCAATCAGAAAGCAGAATACAGTAAAATGTGAAAAAATAAAAGCATGCAAAATTGCATTGAAAAATCTACTAAACATAGAGACCGAGAACTGCATCAATGAGGGAAGACTGTACTGCCAACAGTGTAACATCAACGATGACATCCAATCCGCCATGCATGGTTTCTAAGAGAACATCCATCAGAAAAAAAATCAAAGGATTGATGAAAATGGTTCACAAATGGGAGAGAAGCCGATCCTCTTTCTCTGCAAACAGACTGACTGAGGTCTGGCCCAGCAGATCAGCAGAGAGCCCATGGCGGCCGTGGAACTGGTACACACATGAAATATGCATCATGGTCACATCTCTTTTTCTCTGTGACCTTATTGGAAGTGTTCTAATTAATCAGCTTTAAATAGATGGACAGACCTACATTACTGACACAACGCCTCGTGCACCATGTACTATTTAATACACAGATGGCACTGCAGGCTGTGCGTGTGTGTGTTAGTGTGAGAGTGGGTGAATTATTTGTGATGTAATCTTTTTCACTGGTTGTTTTGTAACTTTTCTTTTTGCTTTGTTACTAGGCAGCTGATATCTGACCGTTTACCTTGACTGTATTGGACAAACAACAATAAAGCTGTCAACAATAAGGGGCATAGAATCAGAAGTGTCTTCTGACAAGACGCTGTCAAAAGATATGCTGTGTGCAGCTTTATTCAGTGTGATAGCAGTAAACTCAACAATTCAAGGAACCTGAACAATGCAAATGTTCTTCATCGTTCATTTCTGGATTGTGGATCAAAAATAGAAGTTTACTGGCTGTACAGTTGTACGATCTGTTTTTAGCACAATTTAGGATAAGAGATTTTCTACCACATAGAGAAGATTGGATTATTGGAAAAGTGGGTTTCACAGACACCAACTTTAAATTCCTTTTTGAATCTTTTTTTTTTTTAAATATTTTTTGAGGAAATAAAAAAAAAACTGATTAAACAAAGCAGCTTTAAAGATGACTAAATGTTGTTCAGTGAACCACTATGCAGGTCATGTGACTAAAAACCATCCACCAGTTTTGCTCTAACTTTGTCACATTAGTACAGAAACCGGAAGAGGCCATTTCCTTACTGTTTCCAAAAAGTTGGAAGCATGGGATTGTGAACAGTTCTTCAAATTATTCAGGCTAAGTTTTATACCCCGCATGCCTTTCTGTTCAGAATACACCCTGACAGGGACTCACACGAGTTCAAATTTATGACAGTTAGCTGGCCAAGTCTGGAACAGAACCACAAAAAGGTCATGCCGTTGTTGTTCATACATTGGCAGGACAAGCACACCTTTCCTAAAATATTAACACACATGGACAAAATTGTTGGTGCGTCTCTGATAATGACAGAAAAGCCAACAACAACAAAAATATAACAGCTCCATGCTCACATACCTAAACACAGCACGTTATCATGACTGTTCCTACTGTGAAACATGGAGGTGGTCAGTTATGGTTTGTTGATGCTGTGGTGCATCTGACACAGGGCGTCTTTAATTTTTGCACATTCAATGAAATCTGGAGACTTCCCAGAACCAAATCTGCTGCTTAGTGTCAGAAACCCGGAAATCTTCCTCTGATCTGTTGAACATTTTTACAGCTTCACAAAGCGCTCTGTCAGGGTGTCTTGCTGCTTCAATTGCTGTTTCAAACAAAACTGGGAGTGTTTCTTTATCATCAGTTGGGTTTAAAGGTGAACAGAAATGTTGCTGCTCTCAGTGGCAGAAGTCTTAAAAGCATTTCTGTTCCCTCACTGCTGGATCCTTTCTTCTGCATTTTATCTGGTAACCCATGTTCAGAGGGTCTTTTTCACATAAACTGGGCCACGTTTTCGAACCGAGTCATTATGAGACTAACTAAGTAATGTCCTTAAAATCTCACTAAGAGGCTTGGCTTTAATATTGGGTTTTCAACTTTAAAATTCTTAAAATCAAAACAAACAAATAAATAAATAAACAACCCAAAATGAGTCACATTTCACCATCAACTAATGTCTTTAATTTACGTGAATGTGTTCCATTCAGGCTATAGGAAAATATGGCACACGAGAAGGTTTTAACATACAGCATCATTTCCCAAAAAAAAAAAGAACCCATACCAGATCAATGCTGTTAGTTATCAAATAGCAAACATTGATCTGCATTGGTTTGAACTGAGAAGCGTTACGTACACATTTGGTTGTTCACAAAAGTTAGATTTTACAAAAGTTTAGCCAAAAATGAGATCATATCTATTTAATGTCTCACAGTGAAACTATAAGTTTGACCACAGTTTAATTCGAGCAAAAATCTGAGAATCCTTTCACTATAAATTGTACATTAGCCTCTCAATCTAATATCTGTTTCTTTCTCATTTATAACCTTTCAAATATTTGATTAAAAACCAAATTGCTTTAACAAGCATGTTCAATGAGCACACATCATAATGCCAGTTGTTGCAAACACACACATGAGGAATACTCCTCACAGATCATTTTGACATTGCACAGCAGTCAGAACAAAGGGTCACTGTGACTTAAGTAGAAATAAAAACAAGGAGCTGGTTTTCTATTTACCAGGGCTCATTTAGCACAAAAAAGTGCTTTGAACAAACAGCACATATTCCTGACTATGTGTGCAAAAGCCAGCAGAAAAACGTTGCAAAAACGTCGTTCTGTGAAGAAAGAATCCTTCATGCATGACAAAAGGTAGGAGAGACACATTCACAGACAGTCTCCTCAGTAATTGGTGTTGACAGAAAGGTGCACTGATTGTTAGACCATCACAGTCTGAGGGCGGACACAAAAACGTTGAAGAAGTGTTACACCTTTACCTTTTTAAAAGATGAAGTTTGGGTCTCCAGATGTTTTCAGCTCACTGATTTTTCCAGGAATCAGAGGAGTATCAGAAATATTACATTCAATTTCAAAATACTGTGTGTACTTTCTGACAGTACATGTTTTTATGGACATTTTAGAAAGGTGTTTCAAAGCATCATTTCCATTTTAGTTTAATATTCACCTCCGCTTTGAATTTCCTAATTAGCTTGTTGTTGTTGTCTTTGACCTCTGAACTATTTGGGATTTTTGACTGTTTTCCCTTGAAAAATACAATTAAATTTTGACTATTGCTTTAATATGCACTTTTATTGCCCATTTTTACCAGTTCTTTTTTGTTAGTTTCACTCTAAACAAACAGGAAAAGAAAGTGCTTTTTATGCAGATTAAAGGTCATTGTGGGTTATGAAAAATGTGCATAATCTTTTTAATTGATTTTTTTCCTCCCAACACAAACATTTCCTCTTAATAAGAGTCTGCTTTTCTGCATGGCTGTTCAGTTTCTGCAGATCCAGCAAAAAGAAAAGATGAGGTGGCTCTGCACATGTGGAGCAGCTCTTCCTGCCCACGCTGAATCAGGCATTTGATCATGAGCTCCTGTTGCTACGAAGATACAAATGCATTAGCCTTGTTAACAGTAGTCAATGGATACCACAACACCTGAAACTGTTTACTGTTCTTTGTGTTATGATCACATTTCTGAAAACGCTAAAAGCCTTTGTTAATCAGAATGAGAAGGCAATATTTTAAAACCATCTTAAATAACCGTTTTCATATTATAAAAACCAGTTGGTTTCTTTTAATGCGGCCATGCCAAAGTGTGCCGCTCCATTGCTTAAAGAGAGAACTGTAAAATTCTCAGGTGTTTCACCTGTCACATGCACGTCAAGCTCTTATCAGCCAGATTTCCCGCTCTTGTTGACATTCATGTATTAGATAAAAACAAAACGTTAAAAAATACAACTATCTTAATATAACATTTACAATCTTTTTGTGCTTTGAGCAAAGCTCCATCATAAGCCTAACATGTGCATTTAAATCCTGATGAAGCGAGAGCATCAAGAAAAGAAAATCTTTACAAAGTCTTTACGTTCATGTTTGCAGTTTAAGCTTGAAAAGGCCATGTTTCTCACAAAGGTTACCTAAGCTTTTGCCAAATTTATTTTAAGCTCTAAATACATTAACATTTTTTTGATCTTTTAAGACAGCAATCTTTTCTGTTAGACATTCAAAATCAAATGAAAAAATAGATTTTTTTAAACAAATCACGTACTTGCAATAAACTTTATTTTGTAACAAGTATTCCACTACCTTCTCTGTTTGAAATGTTGCCTCTAGAAGCACTGATCTCTCTACTGTTGGTGCTGCAAGTACAATATTTAACATTCATACCATTTATTAGGAAATATTTGTATAGACTATCAATAACAAGACCAATCCTGACAAGACTGACAGCTCCCCCAGTCTCCAGACTGCACCTTTTTTTTTGCATTTTGAGCTGGCAGACCAGATTTGTTGGAAATTCTGTCAAGCTTGTTTTACATTCAGTGCGAGTCCAGCTCAGACTGTCTCATCCTCTCTCTTTGACAGGTGCTGGAGAAGAGTCTCAGGCAAAAGAGGGCAGAAAAGCATATCCAGTGTATATATATTCTCCTCAAGAAAATTAGAGTAGAAAAGACTAGCTTGGAAAAAGAGAGTTCAAGGATTTGATGTTAGATAAAGTTTACTGCATTGCAGCATAAAAGAAAAAAACCCAGCCTCAACATCTTCATCAGTTTCAGTTTGTTAAGTTTATGACTTACAATTGTGTATTCATCTATACAAGCAGGTTTGGGGTGATTATGTCATAAATTCTAATTTCATTAGGACATTTTTATTTTTATTTTATTAGCCTCAGTATTGCAGTGAGTTAATCAAACCGGTTCTAATTTGAACACATCAGGGAAAACTGTTCTGACTTACACCCAAACTTCACATTGTTACTGACGCTCAGAAAATGACATAACATACACTATAACATTTAAGTATATAGTCTTTTATTTTTGTAACTGAGGCAAAAAGCATGTACTGATCTTTTAAACATTCTCCTTAATAAACATGTTTTAAATCTCATTTGGAAGTTCTCAAAAGAACAAATTATTCTTATTACTGTTAGTTTATATCGTCCTGACAAAAATAATTTAAAATGGCATGAATTCATTTGACAATACTTTACTAGACAAACTGAAAGAAGAAACCTTAAGGATTGTATCCCAATGTGCTGCCTTTGGCAAACAATACTTTACCATCATTAGCCAAGAATATGACTTTTGGGATGTCTCCAAGCATATCACCCGAACCCTAACTCCAGACAGGCTCACATAACCCTGTGTGAACTCGTGGACCTACAGTACTGATTTGTAACTGCTAGGAAGCAAAAGGGTTAATCTGATGTGCCCCTCCGTCAACCTTTGCAATAAAAGCATAAGGCTGTCAGTCATATCAGTCATGTTCTTGGTGTTTAGAGCAAAAGTACCTGATAAACAGCTGACGCTAAAAAACAAGTCACTTCAAACTTCTATATATGTGCTTAAGATTGTATATGCAATCAACAACTGGCTGCACAGAAAAAAACAAAGAACAGCCATTGTTATAAAAACACTTTTCACATACAAAACAGAAAATATAGCCGGTATCTATAAGCATATTGCTTCAATGTGACATTCACAATCTTATTTATTTGAAAAGTAAAACATTTATTTCAAGTCCTTCAATATATTTCTTACTATATTTATTAATCATGTGTGTGTACATATTCATATATTATAGGGATTTAAAGGACTGTCAACATTAACGCGTTAACGCAGACAATTAATAAAAAAAAAAAACTGTATTATTTATTACCACAGAATTACACTTCAGAAAAGCGACGATTATTATTATTTTTATTATTATTATTACGATAACCAGGCATTATTCCTCTTATAACGTGGTCACTTACAAAAGACATAAAGATTCAATCCATTTTTAGTACTTTAGTACTTTTTCTTGTTATTTTTTCATCAAAAACAGACTATTGTGTGCATGGTGCGGCCCGCTTTTACGGTAAGACAAGAATGGGTCGTTGGGCCAGCAGACAACAACTGCGGCGACAGAGGCGAGTGATATATATGCAGATCATCATGGTGGATTCAATAAAACATCAGTTCAGAGAGAAAGTTCACCTCTTACTGCTTGTTTTTGTCAAGAAGATGAAGCAAAAAGTTTGTTTAAAGAAGCCTGCACAGTGATATAGAACATTTGGGTTTTGTGACCGGAACTTCTTTTTTTATATGTGCATCATAGTCCGCCTTTTGTGAGAAAGCGATCTAAACCTAAAAAACAACAAGAATGAATTATAAAAAAATCAATTGAACATTTATTTCTTTTGTAGTGACCATGATACAAGTAGGATAGCGACTTATGAAAGTGTGCATTCAGAAATCGACGCCCGCCGCGGAAGCCTGAATCAGCAGAAGACGGTTGCTTTGCGGAGTGTAATTCATCAACGTTAAATATATAAACGGGTGAACTTTCTTTGATTAATCAGGTGCATGAACGCGTTAGCGTTGACAGCTCTTACATATATATTTATATGTTATTGAAGCACTGCTAAACTCACTGTGATTAAAAAACACACTGTACACTGTAAACATCTGTTAGTTTTTCATGTTTTGGGGGAGCGTGATTAATAAAGCCTCTGACATTTAAATAGTTAGATCTTGGTAAACGCATTCCAAAGCAAACAGGAAGCTTCATTTTAAGTGCTGGTGTGACTAAATGTTGATGGTTATTTTCAAACCAAACAACCCTTGCAAGTTATTGAGAATCCCAGACATTGGTGAGGGAATGTACTTTCTCTGTTGCTGTGAGTATCATGTGTTTATTTTACGTGAAACATTTTTTTATACAATGTACTGTTTCAGGTCCGTCTGCCCTGTTTCCAAAATGTGTCTCAGTGAGTCTAAGCCTCTGTTTTAATTCTAAAGAGTTTATTTGTGGTGCTGTGTCAGCTGTTCTAAGTAAATGTAACAAGTTTAAAGCAGCTTTTACAAACTTGAAGAAGGCAATGGCAGCAGCTGGATGCAAGATACAAAACGCAAAGGCAAGAAACATTCAAGTCAACAAATCCTTTTTCCACCTTTCTGCACTGCAGCCTCTGCTCTTTAAAGCATCTCTCCAAGAGTCAGACTACTATTCTTTTTCAGAAATCATTCAGACGATGATGACGATGATGACGATGGTGAAGATGACGACGAAGATGAAGGCGAGCGCCTGGATGTCTCACCACCTTCTATTTCTGTTAACCTCCCCAATGGGAATTCAGTGTCCTTCTCCTTCCTGCTTCCTGTGCAAACAGACCTGTGGGCTGGTTTAAACTGCCATGTCACTTTCTTTGTGGTTGACAGCTGCTCCGGGGATGTGGCTGGCTTCTCAGTGGTGGTGACAGGCTCGGTTTCCATAGAAATGGGTGATGTTGCTGCAGTGATGGCGGAAACCCTCGTGTTGCCAGCACTGGATGTGTCTTGCTTGGTAAATCTCTCGTTGATCACTTCCGGTTCAGTATGCACTGGAGACAAGTCCCAGTCAGGTTCAAGAGGCAGTCGTTTGGGCCGAGCTACAATGGCAGATTTATTAGCCGAGGCGGAAATTCTTGATGAGCGGCTGGGATCAGAGTCAGACAGGTCTGAGTCCCAATCACTGTCACCTGCCACAGAGCCACAACCCAGAACCGACACATCGACAGGTCCAGAGCCAGAGCTCTCAGAGTCTGACTCCCTAGAAGAAGGCAACAGAGCAGACGGAAAAGGAAAATGAAAGAGCGTTCCCGTTTGCCATTAGCTGTTGCACGCAGACAAATGCAATAACCAACGAATTTAGATAAATAACGATTTAGATCAAAAAAGTGCTTTGTCAGATTTGCCAAGTTAGACAGTTAGACATTAAGTATTGAGTTTGATATAAACTCACAAAAGTGGACATGGATGAAGGTCAAGTGAGTGTCCGGCACCAAATGTGAGCTGGCAGAAGGTTAATGTGTGTGTAGGAATCATGTTGTTTTAATAAATAAAAAAAATGAAGCAAACCCATAAGATAACTATCTCTAAGAAACAGACTATAACCACAACCAATCTAGTGTAGAACTTCTGGTTGTGACTGCTTTGGTTTCACATTAGTTGCATTTCCAGACAATGGAAATTGCATTGCAAAAAAATGTCCTGTTTTTATCATTTAGTATGGAGCACCGTTTGTATACCGGTGTAGTAAAATTTTAACAGCAATATTTTTGGTTATTTAGCCTCTTTTATGAGAAGAAAAATAGGTTTCATTTTTCAAATGTGTTTTTTCACCTTTTAATTCGTGTATTTATAAATGTTACATTTGCTTGCTAAATATTTATTTAGCAAGATAATTATTTCATTTTTAAGTAAAATATTTATTTTATAATTAAATATTTAAGTTGTAAACTAAATATTTAATTTTTAGGTTAAATATTTATTTTATAATTATATATTTAACTTGCAAACTAAATATTTAATTTTAAGTTAAATAATTATTTTATAATTATATATTTAGTTTACAAACTAAATATTTATATCTGACCTAAATATTTAGTTTCCAATATATATATATATATATATATATTTATATTTAAGTTTTGTAACTAACTAACTAACTTTTGTTTGATTAATAAATATTAGAGTCTAATTTAAATGTCTAGATTAGAGCTAAATATTTAGCTCTAATTTAAATATTTAGATTAGAGCTAAATATTTAGTTTGGAGATAAATGTTTAGTTTGGAGCTAAATGTTTAGTTTGGAGCTAAATGTTTAATTTGGAGCTAAATATTTAATTTGGAGCAAAATGTTTAGTTTATATGCAAATTAACTTGCCGATAAGCGGAAGTGGCCTACCAAAATAAAAGCTGGATTTTTGCTCGATCTCTGAACTGATTTGTGCAAGAGTTGTCGCCCCCTTTTTTTTTTTTTTTTTTTTTTTAAATACTGGTTCAAGGCATGTCCCACTTTCTGGCCAAAAACATTGCATGAGATGTTATAATGGCTATCCAGACATTGGAGATTGGATCATCAGCAACAGCCTTCGCCACAGAGCCACAATCAGCGGTAAGTTTAAGGTCCCTAGCTAGCCCGCTAAACTGTACATTTCTAGCTAGGCTAATGCAGATGTAGTAGAATGCTAATGTTTGATTGTTAGTAGTGTAATGGGCGGCCTTATAACTATAAGTTTTATATTTTTTGTAAATAAGCTTCTTAGTGCTCCACTACACTTTGAAAACCCGTTGGTACAGTCCGTATACTGTCAATGGTACAGTCCACTCTGCTGGAACAAGGAGCTGCTCGGACATTAGCGCCCCCCTCCCCTTCACACCTCACTTTTCATTTTCTTTATTTTTATTTGTTTGACACCAGAGGTGGACTGGAGAGCTGTTTATTTTTGTAGAGTCCACAACCGTCCTGTTTGGGCCAACAGCCTTCTGTCTGCTTCATTAATCAGAATAGTTGACCACACATTCTAAAGTTGGGATGTTCCATTCAACAGCAGGGGGCGCTAATCGAGTGATGCCAGCTGCTACTTGGAGTGAAGCCGAACCATAAAACAAATCATTTTGCTTTTTCTAGTCATGAAATTCTCATTTTGAATTTGAAAGTATTTCCACCTTTTACCTATGAGATACTACTGTGATTTAATACATTTTAACCCACATTCCTGCAACAAATACTTTTTTGAACTTCTGGTATTTTATACTCCTTCAAGCCAGAACTGATGAAACAATTTAAACAGATACGTGTAACTATTTTGAACTATTTAAACAGATGCATAATATGTTTTTCTTTTTTATTTCACATAGATTTTTGTTGTGCTATTTTGATGCATGTTTTTTTTTTTTTAATTTCTTTTTGTATGTTAGACTTTCAGTTTAGCTTAATGTCCCTTTCTGTGTGTCAGTATTACTTGTGTAAAGCTGTCAATATTTTATACTTTTCTGAAATTGTTACTGTGGTCATATTTGATCATTCTAATCCCATCTCTTGCATTGTTGTGCTGATCGCACATTTTGTAATCACTGTTGTTTCTCTGCTAGGCTGTGGACACAGCATGAGAACAGAGACATCTGCTGGGATGTCACATGCATTTTATCTATATGGCAGCCAAGCTGATGGACAAACACAGTTGGATGAACTGGCACAGATGGAGGAACCCCCATGGTCAATATGGAGATGCATAAAACACATACATACTTGCCACTGTAGGGTGCTGAACCTGCAGGGCCTAACAGGAGGCAGGCTGGAGCAGCCAGGTAGACAAAACTGTCCGTGCACAGAAAGTCTCCTTCCTCTGGTTTATGAGCAACAAGGTGACTTGGCTTGGTTTCCTGCTCTGTACTTGCTTTGCCGAAGTGAGCTTTTGTACTCTCTGCACTTAGCTGAACATGTTTTAGTTCAGTTTCCTGAAAGGACATCTCTGTCACCGTTTTAGATTCTTCTCCTGACAGCGGTCGTGCAGACACAGCAAGATATACAAAGCTGTCTGACTGCACAAAAGGATCCAGGTCACCACAGTCCAGTCCTGAGCTTCTAATTGGTTTTTGGTTGGGGTCTAAAAGGTGTCTGACTACTTGTTTTGAGGGGGACAAAGAGAGGTGGGAGTCAAATCCTATTATGTTCACTTTTTTCTTCTGTGACATGCTTTCACTCTGGGGGACATTTATGAAGCTCTTTTGGCCTGAATACTCAATGGTACTCTTGCTGATTGAAACCACTCCTAACTTGTAATTTTTCCTTAGCTCTTTATCCACCCCCATACTTCCACATTCTGACTCTAATCTTTCTCTGTCTTCTTGCATGTCTTCATGCGACATAGTGTTGAGGAGTGTGGGATAGCACCACTGCAGCTCTGCACTTTCCTGTCTTCCCCACTCCTTTAGCACTCCCTCATCCCCATCTTTTTCCAGAGATGTATTACTGCTGCCGAGCTCAGATCCGCTGGCTGGCTGGTCACTGTCTGAACCAGCATCCTCTTGACTCTGATTGGATAAGGAAAGGAACACGCCGCTGGAATCAGACTCCAGCGTTAGGTTGGAGTCAGGAGAGCTGTCCTCTTTAGTCGAGCTGGAAAAAAAAAAAAAGACAAGACAGACTGTCTCATCCCCATGGGTCTGTTAAGTTCTTGTAGTTCTCTGCCACCTTTTACCAAAGATGGCTGTGATGAGCCACATCCTGAGATCTAAAGCATTGGTTTGTTTTTGCTGCAGTCACGCCTGCTCAGATTTCTTGGCTGATGGGTACCTCATTATCAACACATTAGCGTTCTAATTTGGCTCAGGCTTCGCCAAGTGTCGACATTCACTATTCAATGACAACATTTACATTATCTAATTTGATTGTCCATAAACTGGTCAAAGAAAAGCCTTTACGGTGCATTTCAGGCATGTTGTCTTTTTGTCATTACTAGTTTGTCCCAAATATTGAAATGTAAATTATTTATCTTCATTAAACGTATTTCCAAATGTAGGCTACGCATTACAAATGGTCTTGAGGTGCTAACATGAAATACTGAATAAAATATGACGCCTAATTCAAATACAACAAGCAAATCAATGATGTTACATGTTGATGTTATATTATGTCAAGACTCCCAAACAAAACCCCAAAAAGATGTGTCACAATGAACTTAACCCAAACATTTTTCACCGGTTCTGTAAAATGTAAGCCTTAGTCACGTGCACTGGGGGCAGCAGGTTTCTGGTTTGTCGGGGTCCGTGGATGGTGGTAGAGATGAGCGGCTATATCTTAGCATTAGCTCAGGTGTCTCTTACAGTTCCCCTGAGGCATGTGCGGCCACTTCAATGGATGTTGTAAAAGTGGAATGTTCGATTGGCGTGTATGTGAAAAGTGTATCACGAACTATACATAAGGTTAATGTAAGTTACATGCACTGACTGCATGACGCACGGATGACGCCGCACTCTAGTTGTTAGTAAGGTGTGAGTACTGCCTTCTTACTGACTGCATGCAAAGGCTGCTCACACAAGTTGTGCACATGATGCACGCACAAGTGCCCGTAGAATGCCTGTAGGATGTCCACACAAACTACTTTTTTTTTTTTGCCCGATTTTCTAATTGAGAAAAGGACATGTCTGTACAACACACTTGTGTCTCACCCTTACTTACTTACCCCTGTGTGTTGTAGAAGTTTTGCTACAATCTGTTGCTTGCAAAATGCCCGTAGAAAAGAATGTACATTTACGCTCTATGAGCTCAAGCTGTCTGCGACTTTTGCTATTTCATACAGGCCACCTGCGTGCCCCTTACAGAATTACCCTTTTTTTACAGCCCTTATGCACCCTCAGGGCAGTTGTGATTGAGGCTCAAGTATTAAATCAAACACTGATACAAACGACATCTGACAGGAAACGCTCAATCATAGACTCAGTCAGGACCGTGTTGCAGAAATTACCCTGTGTCAATAAAGGAAGTACCCACAGATTTCACTGACCAGTCAGCAGGAAGTTTGTCACTGTCAACTGCAGGTGACTCCATCGCACTGAGCTCCAAACTGACCTGGGATCTGCTGCTCACTCCTGAAAAGTAGAATGTGGATTACTCATATGGGATTGCTGGTCAAGAGACTTAAAAGGAGTTTTTGCCAGTACAACATTCCAGTCCATTTCAAACCATTCTACAATCTGAAACAGGAACTGGTTCACCCCAAGGGTCAAAGCCCAAGTTACAGACTAGTATGAGTAACAGCTGAAAATATACAAAAGAACTACCAATTCCTATCTCCTCTCCTACAGAAGGAGGGGTTGTATCTTTAAGCAGCTCTTATACCACTGTATTTCAGAATTGAGAAGCCTTTTGGAAAAGCGGTGACGCGTTTTTAACAAAAAGAGAAATCAAGTCAAGTCGTCAGCTTTTTATCCACTTCATGAAATCAATCTGCACAGACATGCTTGATTTGCATGTGTGATATTAAAAAGGCCTCATGTTGTAATTCTGTTGTTTTTCTGGCTTTGCTTTGTCATCTGTTCATCATCATCTTATTCAAAAGTGGGACAGGTGAATCTGTATTTATAAGAAATGACAAGGTGATTTAAACAATAAAAGGAAAAGGTAATTTCTTAAACTAAGATTGAGATTATTGTCAAATAATGTGATGGATGGAGAGGCAGCGATAGTCATACTCTGCAGATGGTTTTCATTTCTAGAATTGAATGTTTACATTAATCTTTGAATATCTATTTTATTAAAGCAAAAATAGATCTTCCTGAACAGAGACACAGACAGCCCTGATGGATTAGGGTTTGAGATTAGCTGTTAGTCTCTCTTTTTAGTTGCCATAGAGACTGAGCCGTGCACTTTTTCTGCATATTCCTGTGGGTGTTTAATCTCACGATCTTGAATCAGTACTCATGCTAATTTGATGCTTTTTTCATTTTCCATAACAGGATACCATTTTAGTCAAACTGGACCTAAAAAAAGCAGCTACAACCAAAGTTCCCATTTAATCTGAGCACAGCAGGACGTAACCAGAGCAATTATTTGTCGACCTCACCGTGCATGTTGAGTCATTTAAAGGTGCAGTTCACTTGTATACAAAAAAAGGCACACCAAATAAGAACCATGAAAAAGTGTTTGGTTTAATGTTATCATTACCAACAAGAACTGTAAAATGAACGTCACTGTTTTGTGCGATGAATGTTAAATGTGCATTTCTATTAAGTTTATTATGTTTTTTGTTTTGAACCCAAAATCACTATCTTAGTTTGACATGAGTAATGTCATTTTGAAGTATCCTGTCAGTATTCAATAATACAGTCTCTGCTTGCAGTAACTCTTCCTTTGAATAACAGAATATGTATTTTTGTCACGGACACTGATCCTGTTTTTAGCTTCTGCAGCTTTTGTCAGTGTCCTGCCGATTTTAAACAGCTGGACACTGTTTGTCTTTTTGTTGACTAAGTTATAAATTCTTTGCTTTGTACATTGTCCCTTCACTTGCAACACTTAGTCATTAAACAAAGACATCTAGTTTGTTTTAAGCTTAAACAGCCCATCAACTTTTCTTTCTCCATGAAACCCTTGCTGCCCAGAACCTGCTGTGAAAAAAAGACAAAATGGATCTCATGCATTCATGTGTAGGCTGACCTAACATGATGTTCCCTACTTGAACATTTGATGCTTTTAAAATAATGGGGATGAACTACCAGTGCTGACAACATGCAAAATACTGTGTCGCATTTAGAAAAATGACCAAAAGATTGACAAAAATAATATATATATGTATAAACGAAAAACATCCACCTGTAAGAAGTGCAGCCTTCTCTCTCTGCGGACCAGGGTGTGTTTGGTACATAGGAACCCGTTCCCTGTGTGGCTCCAGCAGAGTTTGGTATAAATCCTGGGTGTCCCTGTGGGGTTGGGACAGGTCTAGATGCTCCAGGTCAGAGTCCAGCTCCCTGGCTCTCCTCTCTAATTCTGTCAGGCTTAATTCTGAAGCTGCAGAGGAGGGAGGATGTGAACCCCCAAACCCAATGGGAGGCCGGAGCAGTGGCCAACGCTGCAGGGAACCTGGGAGAGAATCTGTATCAGTTTCTCCACCTTCTGCTTCTTGCTGTTCCCTAGTAGTGTCCCACAGTGTGTTGACCATGTCAAGGACCGCATCCCAGCCCTCCACTGCCCCTTCTTCCCCAGAAGTCCTGACTTCTCTTCCCTCCACATCACTTTCTTCTCTGTGTGCGATAGCCGTCATATCCTCCAAATCTTGATAGGGCTTCTCTTGTGTTTGATCATCAATTTTCATGTCTTCATCCTCTACATTCTCAGATTTAATTACTACAGCTTGCATTTTTTTCTCTCCTTGTTTTCGGTTTGTATTGTCTTGACTTTTTTCTCTAACAGGTTTCTCTACCTTTGTCTTCTTATTGTCGTCTGACAGCCCAACTTTCTCAACTTTTCTTTCTTTCTCTGCATTTTCCTCCTTGCCCTTCCTCTCCTCTTTTTCAGTATATTCTTTCTTTTGAGTTGCTTGTTTTTCTCTGCTTCTAGATCTCTTGGGTTCTTCTTGGTCTCTGCAAACTCTCCAGTGCTCCAAATTCTGTTCCCTCAAAGAAGCTCTGCCCAGCAAACTGCTCCCGTGTCCTGTTTCAGGATGACAGGGCTCCCTCAGTGAGCATCGGCCCACCATACTTGCAGCATTTATGGCATTTGTCGATTTTTGGTCGGAATCTGGATGAAGGTGTGGACGCCTTTTTTCTAAAGCTGAAATCACAGCAGGGAGTGGGGGAAGTATTGGGAGATTGTGGATGGCCCCTCCCTGACGAACAGTTCTCTTTCTAACCATGATCCTGCGAGGCCATGTAGACTCGATGCCTTCGGGTGGCCCCCTTGATTCAAAGTCTTCCATTCTTTTGCTTTGCCGAGGACTGAGCACACCAGGTCGCAGCCCTGTGGCCGTTCCAGGCCGAGTCCTGGAGCAGGACTTGGATGACTTTGACTTGGATCTTGAACTTTTCACGGGCTGGGTGGAACCATTTCTACTATCTTCCAACTTGTTTTGTTCTAGGCCTGAAGGAGCAACTTCAGTCGTCTCTGTAGCCAAGGCAGATGACTGCGCCTGAGCATTTGTTTGTGAACTGTCTGTGGACTTGATGACAACTGTGGTCTCATTTTGACTTTCTGTCTCTGTCCCACTGTGAGCCTCAGATTTGGGTCCTTCCTCGTACTTAGACTCTGGGACAGTTTTAACATCTTCTCCTACTTTAGTTTCCTCCCTGGACTCAACTGCTGAGACAGATTTTTCATTTACTTGGGTTTGAGCTTCAGTCTCTGTCCTGTTGTTTTCCTCCATCTTTTGAGGACTAACTTTTTCTTGAAGTTCTGTGTCTTGCTCTGGCTTTACTCCAGAAATAGGTACAATTTCCTCCTGGACTTTATCTGAACGTCCAACCCATTTTTCTGTGTTCTTCCTGTTTAAAGGCAAAGCTTCTGTAGATTCTGCTTTTGAAATAGCCGTGGCAATTTCTTGTTCATTCTTTGTCTCTCCTTGTCGCTCTTTGATCTTCATACTCGATTGCACTTTTCCTTCCATATCTCGTCCCCCTGGTGTTGTTTTCACCTGAGAACCCATTCTTCTTTCAGACCCGTGCATCATACATCCCCTGGATCCACTTTCCTGTCTCTTCCAGCCTTCAGCTTGATAGTGCTCTTGGATTCTATCCCGGATTCCAATATCTGACATGTGTTCTGTTACAACTTCACTCACCATCCTTGTCCCATATCCTGGTTTGCTATCAACTAAAACTAAATTAACACTTCCATTGTCAAATTTAGAGGTCACCCCTCCCCCTGAACTATCAGGGCCAATCTTTGACCCTGCCCTGTTTCTGCCAACTGCCCCTGTGCCCATCCTTGGGGCAGCATTGGGAGAGGGTGATGGTGAGGGCTGGGAAATTAACAATGGTGTTGTG